>LS506716.1:252515-264105 GCA_900490845.1 Pristionchus japonicus
CGTCCCGTCAAGCAGGGAGGATCGACCACGTTGTATTTGTATGTTTACCGTAGATGTGCTATTGTAGATAAACTCTATTAGATCACTATAAGTAGTTGGCTCTTGGTTGCATCACACACTTCCCACTTACATGCGTGAGCCTGTGAAATCGCTATCTATCTAGAATCCTGGGTACTCCTGGTACCATCTTGTCTTACTTAGCAGTTCTGAAGGTTCACCAGGAAGAGACTGCTGAGGTAAGAAAAAATCTAGAATCATGTTGAAAAATGTTTCAGGTTAACGAAAAGCTGAGCAAACTTCGCAAAAAAAAATTGGGAGCGTGTGCAAGTTGAGCGTCGAATGAAGTTGATCGAGAAGGAAAATATGTTCAAGGTACACCTGATGGTTTACATAATTAATTCGGGCACTTCAGTTGAATCGAATCATAGCTGAACTTCAAGAGAAGAACATGGACTTGAAGGATGATTTGGTTCACATTCAAGAGAATAGCGAGAAGGAGAACTATGAGGTCTGTTCGATAAGCTAAAACGGACGTTAGCATCATGACATTTCAGTTGAAACAGACCATCGTTCGACTAAGAGAAGAACTCTCCGCAGTGACGTCAACTGCCTATAGTACCTTGAAAACGTTAAGAGATGATCAAACTGAGGTTAGTTAACAAATTATAGGGAACTAATGTAGTGTTTGTTAAGCACGGCACAATGAACGATTTAAGAGAGCTTCTGAACATGCTTCATCAACACTGCAGCTTGCGACCAGAGATCGAGGTTTGATTGCTGACGTTTGATGTGTTGTTCAATCGCAATCACAGGACGATCTACCTCCTCCTCCCCAGCACCTCTTTGCACCCACCGATGAATCCATCATATCTTCCTCATCTGCTGAACAATGCGCAGCGCCTCTCGTTAAAGCCAATGGTACGCCAAATACTGGTATTAATAAGCACAAGAAATGCTAATCCTAATCACTACATGGGCACTTTCAGAGTTTCCGGAGGCATGCTTAACCGCCGATCCCCTTTCAAGTCTACTCGCAGAGATACGAGCCGGACCAAAATTGAGACAGGTGAGAATCATCCTCAAATATAGGGCATTCAAATGCCAATCACTAAAACAATAGTTTCAGGTCAATCTAACAGAGAGCGACGCGGCCATTCTGAGCAGGCGATGGAGCCAAGTCAGTGGTGATGATGAGGAGGATGAGGAAGATGAGGACGAAGAATGGTAGACTGCAATTCATGAAGTTCTTGTTTAATTGTATGCCACTCGTTCTTGTTTTGCTTGGAATCAACCGATTCTGAACATCTTTTATCATTCTTTTTTGTTCAATCATAATACTTGCTATGCATGTTTTTGACTGAAACGGAAGTGCGTTAAACTTTGAAAAATGTAAGAATTGTTGGCCTATTCATTTGCCAATGCACAATGCCTCATGCACATGCCATGGCAGTCTGCACATATCGCCCATCAGATTGGTCCGACCCATCTCGACTCGCGCGCACTCGCCCTGCTGAGGTAAGTCAGGTCTAGTATCTAGACTCGGCAGAGGTAAGTCGAGACTAGACTCTAGTCTCGAGTTGAGGGCGAAATGTGATTTACCTGCACAATAAATCGAATGGCGCGCTCGCGAACACGGTCCAGCAGTGTGCCGCGTTCGCGTTGCACTAGTGCTTGATGAGTCATCGCCAGTATCTCATCAGCAATCGATGCCGAACAACAGAATGCGAGGAACCGGGAGTGTGGTGAGGAGCAGAATGCCTGAAAAAAGGTGTGCATATTTTAATAGTTTCGAAAATCGCACCTCGAAAGCACTCATCACCCCCTGCGCGGAGCATACGACATGCCGCAGCTCTGCGTAGATCGTGTGACCAACGAGATGAAGCAGGATTGCATCAGCCAAGTGGACATCGGCAACGACATATTCGTTTCCCTGATAATATTTGTTGTGGGTGGAAGCAATTCGGCCTAACCATCGGAATATTGACGTTAAACCTAAACATGTTGATTTTTGGGAATCGCAGCAGCATTCTCGTCAGAGGACCGTAGTTCGTGGAGCTGATTCCACTCAGAGAAAGTACCACCTGGCCCTGTTTCAGGTTGCGGTCCCGGATCCGATCGAGAATAAACCTGACAATATTATCAAATACTTTTATTGGTGCAAATTCGAAAATACTCACGCCTGTGAGCAGTCCTCGCTGCAGTTGATGTCCAAGTTCAGTTTCGTGTAATTTACTGTTTTTTAGCAGATTCGACAACACTCCGAAGTCGGATTGCGCACAAGTCGACTGAAATGGCTAATAACTGGGTGTTCCAACCGGGACCAAACCTTCATTTGCAGAGAATGAGTCTGTGCTCTTCTGAATACACGCACATTGTGGTGGGTAGCTTGAATGGAATTGAAACTATCCCCGCATATTCTGTATTCTTCGTTCCCAAGTGTTCCGACGATTGACTGCTTTTGTGTGTGCTGAAATACAATGAAGCGGAAATCATCGGAATGTAAGAGAACTAACCCATTCAATGTCGATGCTACTGAATGTCCTATTTCCTGCTTCGAAGTCGATTTCTCTGAATTTCTTGCAAGTTCTTCCAACGGTCGCTCTATCTGTTGCTGGCAGATCGGCGAAGATCATTCGCAGCAAATCCTCAGTCAAGGGTGGATGCGGGATCTGGAATAGAGTGATAAGAAAGAAGTGTATCTTCTTATCCGACAAAGAAAAGTGGCGTTGCTTTCAAAACGTTGCTGTTATATTTTTACAGCGTTTCAATATAGAAAGCATTTGGTACCTCGTCCGATTGGTAGGCAGTAGTAGCTTGACTTTTGTCCATAGCAGAGCAAACAAAGAGAGTGCGATGACAGAGGTAGGAATTGTAAGGAAATGCACCTACTTGCCCTATCGCAACCACGAGCCTTGGTAACGGGCAATTACCCCTTAGTAACGAGGCTCCACGATTAATGAGCCCTCTCTCAGCGTGCGTCGGTGCTTCTGGGAGGGTCTCCCATTTTACTCTCTCTCCTCCCTCTCATTCCCACTCCCTCGCAAAGGAGAGGGCTGTCTCCCCGCTAGGACGAGACCAAGTCCGCGGGGGCAAATGCTCCCTGCCCCATCCTCCGATCAGAGGGCGATGTACTGAAGCAGATAAGTCCGTACTGTACAGACCTGTTCGGAGAAAAATATAAATATTTTATCACATCATCGAGATGATTTGGTATGTTGAGAGAGAAGACATGCTTTGAATGTTTGAATGAAAGATAATTCTCGAAATGAACCATCCAGTGACGTTCAGGACAACTCTCATAGAGAGGGTACAATAGAAATACCACATTAGACAAATTGAGCAGACGAGTAGTTGAACGTAAGTAAATGAACTCAAATCAACTATTCATGACCATCAATCATCTCCATGCATGGTCATCATGTCCGTAAAGTTCCATCCCAGCGGGATGAGACCTCCATGCGGACTCGCCCTGCCCATCTCCACTCGCGCAAGCGTGCCCTGAATATGAACTTGGAACATGAACACAAAGACCGAAACGTCCAACGGCGTTATCTTTAGGAATCTCCCTTTCTTGTCTCTTTCTAGTAGCTATACCGTTCCTATGCTATTTGCAACATCGTCTTGCTTTAATTATGTGTAGGTGAAGTATTACCTCCCTCTGATATTTCTTTAGCTCAAGATATGCAACAACTGCTTTAACAATTGTATCAAAAATAATTAATCTCACGTGAATAACGAAGCAAATCGCGCTCTCCCGGGGCGCGTTTTCGTTCAGCAGTGTAGTGCCACGGTCTCGTTTTACATACCTCGGATTCGGCATTGCAAGCACCTGAAGTGTGTAATGCAGAGGCGGGTAATTCGGACACTGCTATTACGTTTTCACAAAAGTTGCTTTATCGTTCCGCGCGTAATAGTGCATGAATACCCCAATAATTTTTTTTACTGTTTGAAATAATCGAAACTGAGCTAAACTAACGTGAACTCAACCCAATAATTGAATTTAATTGCGAAAATGGTAAAATTTCCGTTATGTTATAAATGAAATCAGACTCGGTCACAGTACCTCCCTAGCGACCTTCTCCAGAGTGTAGAATGAACAGTGCTTGTTGCACGTGGTGGAGCAAAGCACCTGAACTTGACAGTGTGGCATCTGATTACGCCATATTCTGATAAATAGTTCGCTTATCCTAGATAGAAACAAACATGCGATCTTCATTTACATAATATTGATACGTATGTATGCTAAGAATTGGATCCAAAACACATGAAGTTCAACACCTGCTACTTTTGTCACATTGCACAAGCAATTTTCTGTTCATTCTTACTTCGAGCGTTGACAATTCTGATGCATTTACTCACCTCAAACGCGTTGAGGATTCCCTGAGCTGAGCAGGCGATGATTCTCATGTCAGCGCATCTTGTGTTCTCCACAATATGGAGTAGGATAGAGTCGACCAGCTCGTTCTCGTCAGCGTCATAGTCTTCTCCCTGGATGAAGTTCGTTGAAGATGCTTTAGAGGGTTTAGTCACATATATGGCCTGATACGCTTCAACCAACCTCCATCGCCGTTGGCCAACCCTGCCAAAACCCGTTCATTATCGGAAACTCATTTGATATTCGTACGATTGCTCATGAATAGCAATTTCAGAATTTGGTTTAGAAACCAACCAACCATGGGAATATTGCAGTTGAGTCGGAACATGTTGGTCGGAGGCAGTTCCAGCAGTAGTTTCGTGCACGGCAGACGGTTGGTCGTATTGAATCCGCTCAGTGTTAGAATCACTTGGCAAGCCGTGGCCAGATCGCGATCCTTGATCAGTGCGAGAATTATCCTGGAACACTTATCATGGAACATCTTTTAATTCGTAGTTCTGATAAACGAAATATTACTCACTCTTGAGAATATTCTTGACTACAGTCTATGGATGCTTCCAATTTCTTGTATTTTAGATTCTTGATAAGACTTGATATCGTTTCTACTGTAGATTCATTGCATGTTGACCCGTCGTTCTAGAATAGACACTTTGTTGCGGAGCGGACAAAATTCGAAAATCCTACCTTTATCTTGAAATTATGCACAAGCGCCTTGTCGAATAGTCTTGCATATTTATCACTCGACTGAATCAAGTCATCCAAACTGGTTTTATGCTGACAAGAAGTGTTTTTCAGTCTTCCACTAATTGATTGATCATCTGCTGTCTGAGAAAAACGCACAGTTACTTGGTATTATGTGAGTAACTATTACAATGGTAAGTGAACCAACCAATTCGATTGCTAGGGTTTCGAACACGTTTTGAGCTTCTTGTGTAGAGGTTTCTTCCGGCATTGTTTTTAAAGAAATCGTCGAAAGGTAATCTATAATGGACAATAATTTCATTTGTGAAGAAGCGAAATTCAAAAACGGTAGATGCGAGTGGCAACAAGAAGAGTGGGGGAGTACAAATGGATAATCCACATTATGAGATTAGCGATGGAATATATACTTGAGTCATGAAGATTATCCAGAGGGAAATCTTACGACAACGGATTAGAGGCAAATAAAGAAACACTTTTCATTTCATACACTCTCTCGCTTCTCTGGCTGGTGAGAGAGTGTGAAAATAAGAAACCGCGACCCGAATTTGGAACTCTAGTGACTAATCGAAAACAGCACGAAGAGAGTCACACACAGCGTAAAAATGGGGCAGAAGTCTGGCTCTCGCGAGAAGGTAGCCCCAAGTGGCCAGCCACTCCGTAGCAACGAGACTCCTTGACTACGAGAGTCTCTTGCCACAAGAGCCAAGGGCGAGGGAGGACATGAACGTCTGTTGTTGCCAAGGGAAGAGTGGCCCTGCTCTTCGGTCTTCTTGACAACGAGGAGAGCCCATGGCAACGAGAGTCCCTCGTACCCGGAATCGAGGGAGAGGGGGTACGCATGTGCGTTCTTGCCAATGAGAGTAGCATCACCCTGTTCGTTCACCCCCTCCCCTAACAACGAGGCGAGAGCATAGGGCAACTCCATAGCAACGCACGCCAACGTAGGTGGGGTCAAGGGCGAGGGAAGGGCATGCGTGAATATTGTTCCCTAGCAACGAGATTCTCATCAGTTCTCGTCTGGACTACACGTGGATTCATTTGCGAAAGCTGCCTCATGCTGAGGGAGCCTCGGAGATCGACAGGAGAGATTGCCAAGGAAAGGAGGGTCCTCCAGATCTTTTACGGAAAGATGGCAACAACAGCGATAATTCGTTACCCTTCCATGTCTGAATTCCATGTCTTTTTGTGTAATCGTATCGTCGAATAATCTCAACATTGGGTTCTGACAACCCGAAGATTAAATTTGTATGGGAAATCGAATGAGTTGTGCAATAACTTGAACAAAATCAGTTTTACTGAGAACTGTTATTGTAGCCGGCATGAGAAAATGCATTCAATAGATCACGCAAGCGTTACGTAGTCACTTTCTTGCCACTCGTGACAGATTGGCTTGATTTATGTAGTGACACATCGGTCCCTCGAATTAGATGAGATATGGTTCTGAAACAGCTAGGAATGTTGAACATAATGATGGCTTTGAGCTCACATTCGGTATGGTCGAACAAAATAAAGACAAGTCAGCGGATGCAGCGATACCACTAGCTCGAAACACTGTAATCCAATCACTCGCTACTTTTTCGAATAACATTCAGTAACCTTCATCAGGGTATGTCCAGCAGCTTCGGATTCAATATTGTAATATTGGGTCACCCAAAAGTAGGCGACTCCAAGGACGTCAATTATTGGAAGACAAGACTGAATGATGAGGCCCTAAAAGACGGAACTGAATTCGATTGAATAATCATTCACCAAACCTTGATAATCTCCTCATGAGCCTCTTTCGTCTTCGAGCTCATAATACCGACAGCTGCTTTCAATGCAGCCCTTATTTGCAAGAATACCAGCAGAATGATCAAGTATGCAGCCGGGAACGGAATAACGATCATGAAAATGCTCGACCAGGTGCGAAAACCGTGAATGTCTCTGTAGACTGCAAAGACGTTCGTGTCCAATTGAAGATGCATGAAACATACCAAAGTAAGTCCACTCCGGCACGACAGTTCGATTGAGCTCAGTGAGAACAGGAATGATTTCTGCAGAGTGCACAAAGTCCGAGCTCGCGAAATAGAACTGAGATGGAAAGTGAGTTTGCAAGGTAGAAATTGAGATGACTTACGACGTTGGACACATTTGGAAGTAAAATAATTGCAAGAGCACAAAATGTTGAGCGCTTACTAGGAACACCTTTTCGAATTGCATACAGCCTGGGGTTGTTTGCTACAGCACTTGCTTGTTTGCTAAGATTCCAGCTAATATCTGAACTTCTCACCGATAGCAGAAGCAGAGAGTAATGTTGTAAGCGAAGAATGCATGCCCACAAAGAGCTGTTCCGAACAGATGAATAGTGAGAGTGAATGATCCAAAGTAGTTGCACAGTCCAGTTAACGCATAGATTTCTTTGATTTCGACTCTGAAATTAGAGATGGGAGCGCGATCAAAACAGGGACTGACTTGGCAAATGTTAGACAGCTCGAAATCGCAACACAAACATCAACAACCGCGGATGTCGCGAGAATTGCTGCGTATGTTCTCAAGAAATTAAAAATTTGAGTAGGTCGTAAATCGAATCCAACTTCATTTCCTTCGGGCTTTTCCTTGTTGCAATAAAGAGAAGTGTCGAATTGCTGATGATTCCGAAAGAACAAATTAGATAATGAGCGACCGTGAGGATGATAGGAGTCATATCTGAAATTCACACAGCCGCTCGGTAACAGAAAAAAAAACTTCAACGAGAACACGTTAGTTCAGTAATCAGGCGAAATGGTCTCAGAGGTGTTTGAACAACGGAAGAATTATTATCGCTGACAAAACGAGGAACGCTGACTCTGTTTTTGTAGCCTTCAGATATCATGTGACAGCTATATCGTCTCAGGGATCCAGCTCATGTGGTCGGTTACAACGTTGCAAGCATATTTATGAAGACTTTTTTTGTAGTATATCATGTGCATTACAAGTTGTTTTCACCAGACAATAGCAATAATAATATTAATACAAACAATTTGACAGAGATCGTGAACGGATATTTGCAGACATGTGATCGTTATGTTGGCGTTGATCATTCAATATTTACAAGGAATGTATCACACAAAAAAGCACATGATCACACGATTTAATGATCAGATTTACTTCGTTGTGAGAGTAAACAGCATGAGAAATATTGCTATCATTGCGACGAGACTTTCTTTCCGCTCGATACTGACATGCTTGGTTTATGCAGAGAACCACTGGAAATGCCCAGCAGACGGAAAATAGCGCTGAACATACTAAAATCATTTACTTGAAATACGAGATGAACCCACATTCGATATGGTCGAACGAAGTAGAGGCAAGTTAGAGGATGTAACGAGACAACCAATTCGAAACACTGAAAAGATCCCTTCGTCTCTATGATTCCAAGATTGTGCTACCTTCATCAGCAAATGTCCTGCGGCCTCGGACTTAATTTCGTTATACTGCGAAACCCAAAAGAAGGCAACTCCAACAACATCAATGATCGGCAAGCAAGACTGGATGATTAGGCCCTTGAATAGCTCTCTTCAGATTAGTAATTGATTTAGACGACAAACCTTGATGATCTCCAGATGCGCCTCCTTCGTTTTCTTGCTCATAATGCCTGCCGCTTCTTCCAGAGCCGCCTTTATTTTTCGAAAAACGATCAGTATGATCACGTAAGCGACCGGAAACGGCGTCACAATCGCGTTACAGCTCAGGTAGGTGCGGAATCCCTTGAGATCGCGGAACACTAAAATGCCAATATTCATTTTATGTAGATTTTGATGAGATCAATACCGAAATAGTCCCACTCCGGAACGATGGTTCTGTTCAGGCTCTCTAGATGAGGAAGTATTTCTTCGGAGTGTATGAAGTCGGAGTTTGCGAAGTAGAACTGCAAGAATACGCTTTGGATTTGAGGTTAGTTGAAATAAAACGAACGACATCGGCCACATTCGGTAGCAGAATAATGAAGATTGCAGTGAATGTAGCGCGTTTGCTAGGAACTCCTTTGAGAATGGCGTACAAGCTGAAAGCTGATGATGAGGGTTAAATTAATCGAATTCCATCATTTCAAAAATCGAATTTGTCTGCTCTGTTGGCGAATCCAATGGAATTCTTTATTCCATCAAATGCCAAGAAGATAACCCTACTGAGGATACCACTAATGAACTTACCGATAGCAGAAGCAGAACGTAATATTGTACGCAAAGAATGCATGACCACCCAGAGCCACCGCGAACAGGTGAATTGAGAGAGTGAACGATCCAAAGTAGTTGCTCAGTCCAGTAAGAGCGTAGATTTCCAGGATCTCGACTCTGCCGTACGGAATAATTCACGTGACTAATAAAAATGATTTACTTGGCGAACGTCAGACAGCTTGAAATGGCTACACACAAATCAACAATAGATGAAGTAGCCAGTACAGCCCCGTAGGTTCTGAATCAATGGAATTCGATAGTTTCAACGACGTATTTACTCAGAGTATCTGCTCACTTCATCTCTTTCGGAGTTTTTGTCATGGCGATGAAAAACAGCGTCGAATTACTGAACATTCCAAAACAACAGATGATATAGTGAGCGATCGTTAGAGCGATGGGAGTTTGCATCTAAGCGATTTATTAGTTTTTTTGCCTTTTTAGAGTCATGAAAACAAGAAAAATGAGAATCATGGTTCACAAGTAAGCAAAAATTATTGTTCTCAGGCTTTCAATAAATAATGTTGTTCAGAAATCAAGGAAGCTGTGAAAATCTCAGTAGCGCTTGAACAATACCGAGAATGAACATTAATGACACAACGCGGGAAAATGTAGGCGAGATTTTGTAGGGATCAGATCCCAGTTTTTATCTGAGGCAATTCACGTGGGCGTCTACAATGGTGCAAGAAATACATACTGTGGATACATCTAGACCGTTTATGCATTATATGTGTTTACTATTCCTGAATATAATACAAGGATCGCGATAAGATACAAAAACAGAGTAATCTTGGCTCGAACAATAAACAGTAAGGGCGTTTATCTGTGAATATGAACAAAAACACCTGTTGCCATTGCAAATATCCGAACAATAAACTAGATAAATGAGTGAATAGAGTGTCTCGCATTTATATTTATAGTCGTAGTGATTCACTGAACGTGACCAACACCCACTTTTCATTACATCCGTCCCCAGGGAGTGAAGGGAGTTCATAGTATGGTTCGCCGCCAATTCACACTTTTTATCACCGCATGGAATGATTAGAGAGTACCAGTAATTAAAGTAATTGCCGAGGAGCCAGTCGGACTTTGCATTTCCGTTTATTTCAGAGTGCTTGTTCCGCTTTCAATGTCCCTCGAGTATTCAATGCTACTAGAATTCAGAGAATATATATTTGATAACTTCCTCGTGCATTCTGTGCTTACGTTGAATATAATCTTCCCTTTATAGTATACGCATCGTATCTGGATCTGGCCAATCATATCGTACTATTTGCAATTTTCCACTTATCATAGTGCAATTTCTTAATAGCCATACAAAATCGGAACAGAGTCAGATCTCGAAAAAGGATATCAGAATTTAGTCATCTCCATTCCAGCGCTCTCATTCAATCCCTCATCTCTCCTTGGAGAGACGGAACTTCTCTTCCTCCTAATAAACTCCAATATCTTTTTCCGTAACGAAGGCGCACAGTATAGAATTGTCAGCGAGCTAACGAACGTGTGCTTGGTTATGGTGATCCAGAGAATTGGTGATTGGATTGAAGCTGTAATCACGCACAGTCTGCATTAATTCGATCATAACTCACCATAGCTTACTAAAACTTTAGGGAAACGGCAATGCTCACAGAAAACAGAAATAAAAACATCTCTTTATGAGACGAGATCGTCATAGTTGTTTCCGAAAGCTGACAACTCATAACACGTGAATGTTGACACGAAATGCAAGCAACAAGATAGGAATACATCGAACGAACATCCGCTCCTAGAATTTAACTTCTTGTATGATGTCCTCGGTAGCTATCCTGGCAAGACTTCCGGATGATATCTTGAGTTCGTGCAGAATTTCGTGGGTTGGGCGTCCTGAAATGCGAAGTTTTTCAGTTCTTCCAATATGTATTATTTGGAACAAAAAATCACGAAATTAGTCAAGGAACACTCACCTTTCGTCTCCGGTAACTGCCATGCCAGGTAGCCCAGACAGATGATCGACGGTGCACAGTAGAGGATGAGGAAGGTCGAGGCGCCAACGCTTCAATGTGTTATTCTCAAAAGACCAACTCAAATATCGGCGTTCTTTCAACATCAAAAGAGTTGAATCAACGTTGAAACACATCAGCCATAAGTAGATATGAATAGACCACTACGCATTTTTGATTGACAGGTCCTCCAAGGCGGCATCCTTTGATCTGTCACCTATTTATCACTGTCATCTGTCAGTGACAGGTGCATGTCATTTTTTGCAATGTTATTCCCTCGACCCGTGAACTTTGATCTTTTGCTCGCCTCCTCAGGGCATTATCGATTGATTGTAGGTCAGGTG
>LS506737.1:6313-21942 GCA_900490845.1 Pristionchus japonicus
TAATGCTTCGCTGATTAACCTGTAATTGAAACCCGGGTATAAATTGAGCACTTCTTCTGTTTTCTCTTCATTTCATTCAGAGCGGTCAAAGGTCGGCCAGAAACCTGTTTCCTAAATTACAGACACGGCCTGTGTTCCCGTCATGAAATTGTTCGTCTCGCTGGTTCGCACCTTTGGAGACATCTCGTACAAGGGAATGTGGTGAACTGAACGTGAAGTTTGGCCTATTTCGATAAAGAGATGATAAGTATAAACGTGAAGCATCGTCTTCATCCCAATAGTACAGTGCCTTCGGATCGAAACGGTGGTGAGGGCAAACTGAACAAATGTTCTCAAAGAGCGGCCAGAAGCGAATGAATGAAAGAAGGAACAGACGTATTTGAAAATGTCGAACGAGAGAGGGATAACGATCAGAGTCCGTCAAATAATCGAATCGTCTGACTTATGGCACGGACCGGGAATCGAACCCGGGGCTTCCGCTAATTGAAGATGGACACGTGTTTCGATCAGCATCAGTGGGATGAGTTTGAGTTGTAGAAGATGTTTTCAAAACAGGATGAACACCAAGTTATGCATCAATCGGACACCTTTTGAAGCACAACTGATACTGAAAAATTAATCCCTCACATACTGCAGGAGTTGAAAATCGAGAGAAGTCCTGAACAGACCTCATTCCCCTAGCAAACTCATAGTCAAATGAATGAAAATCCTTTGCAACTCTACCTTCCTTCCCCTCATTCCTGCCTCTCTTCCCATCGCTTAGTGGTCTCTCCTGCTTCGCCGACTAGGTTTGTGCCCTCATCTCCCTACTTTTCTGGGTGTTTTCATCTCCGTCTGCTCTTCGTTTCCTGTAGACCTTCCAGACTGTTCTAATGGCTGATGGCAGACTGATTCGGCCGGATGGGAACATTCGGTTGATAACCCACGGCAAGTTAAGGCGAATCTGAAACAACCGCAACGCGCGCGGCGAAGTATTGCGTCAGGCGTGCGAAATGTTGCGAAAGCCGGCCAGGTCCCTTACCCGTCGCGTCTAGAGCGCGCCCTGTTTACATATAGTGTAGCCTCGCCTTGCGAAAGATGAACGACGCCGTTGCGAAACCAGGCTCTCCGATGCCTGGTTAAGCAACGTTGTCACTCGATTTGAACGGCGCGTCGCGCGGGAATCGGACGCGAGACGCGGTCGTTCTAGGTTCAAGACTCCACTATTGTAACGTGCCGTGAACCTACTGGATGATCAACGTTTGTACATTCCGTGTATTGCATAACAGTTGTTCTCTCCCTCATTAGGTCATCATCCAGCAAGCCTCCGAATGCTCTCATCCGACCTAGTAGGCTGAATAGATAGAATGATAGGAACCTGCAACTTATCAGTTCGTGAATCATGACACTTTTTATGCTCGGGGAATCGTTTTTTTCAGTCATGCGCCTTCTCATCCTCATCCTACTCATTTCGTGCTTTGGAGTGGCTAACGAGAGTGAAGAGAAAGAGTGAGTTTAAATTAAATCATTTCTCGATTCAAATATGCGAAAATCACGGTAGTTTTCCTGAATTTGACGATCCAGATTGAGACATAACGATTGATATTACATCCCATTTTAGTGTTCCGAGCTGGTTTGAATGCGGATTTGGTAAAATATCTGAACAGATTGCCTACAATGTCATGTGGCATTTCTGCCGCACCCACATACTCAGGATTAATCGATGCTGCAAGTTAGTTTGCGATGATACTGTAGTGGTACTGTAGGGGATACGGTAGCCAGAAGATACTGTAGATACTGAGGATTAATCGATGCTGCAAGTTAGTTGTGTGGCCAGGTTACTGTAGCGTTTGTATTCTGTAAAACAGTTAATACTATCATAACTTAGGTGGTGTCTAAAGTTCCCCAAAACCAAAAAGTTGGCGGAGCTTAAAAAGTCAATTCAGAACCCACGATGACTGTTAC
Organism: Pristionchus japonicus; assembly: GCA_900490845.1. Classification (NCBI taxonomy): domain Eukaryota; kingdom Metazoa; phylum Nematoda; class Chromadorea; order Rhabditida; family Neodiplogasteridae; genus Pristionchus; species Pristionchus japonicus. The sequence goes on from LS506737.1 coordinate 8,258, forward strand.
AATAAGGGAAGGAAGAACAAATCATCTGTGTTTAGTCTGAGATTTGTTGAAGAAGTTGTTAAGTGCAACTCGGATTTCGGAGCCTGCTTAGACGCTGAATTTAATGGTGAGATACAGGACTTTTATGATAGTTTCTATGCATTTTTGCCACTGGAAGTAGAAAGTTTAAAAGATATTATCAGATCTCATTTCAGTGGCTTGCAGAGTGATTGGCAACTATTTCACCACGATCGTTTGGATCGCTTCACCTTGGGCTTACGAGGGAAAGTAGAAGAAACAAGGCCCGTACTTGAAAAAACGAATAAAACAATTCTGATTTTTTTCGACAACTGCTCATAAAAGCGATAAACAGACCATAATTGATTTCCGAATTGATTTCATATCTTACGAGAGGTTGAGTCTTAAATTCAAGATCCGTTGCACGTCGTAAAAAATGTGTATAAATGATTTCGCATTTCACACTCTACTGAGAATCTACTAGCGGAGACTCTAAACCCATTTTCCCCTTTCGGCGAGTATTCAAAGTGATGAAAGCAATTAATTCATTTCATTTTCTCTCATTCCTGCAATTTCTCCCGTCGCTGAGTGGTCTTTCTCGCCTCGTTGACTAGGTGGGTTGATTTCTATCCTCTTTTCCACACTCTTAGAGTTAAAGGAGTCATATCGGGGGAAATAGGCGCATCAGTTACCTGTTTTCCCCCTTTGAGCCTAGAGCAAATTTCAGAAATGCGCCTTCTCTTTCTTATCCTACTACTCCTTTCGTGCATTGGAGAGGCTAATGATAGTAAAGAGAAAGAGTATGATTTAATGAAATTAATCTTCGCTTCGGCATGCGATGTTCTCGAGCATAGAGTCCATTCTATTATATTCGCTTCCTTCAGTGTTCCGAAGTGGTTTGAGTGTGGGTCTGAACCATGGACCGAACAGATCGCCTACAATATCTTGTGGCATTTCTGCCGCACCCACATACTGAGGATTAATCGATGCTGCAAGTTAGTACTGTAGCCGCATTACTGTAGAACTAATTTTTCATCGCAATTTGCCTTTTTCTGAGTGAATTTCCAGTAAAACTTATAGTTTCCTCCAGACTAAACGCGTGAATCAGATATCTATGCTTCACAATTTCAGAACCCACGATGATTGCTACAGGAAAGGGAGGAAGAACAAATCTTCTGTATTTAGTCTGAGATTTGCTCAGGAAGTGATTAAATGCAACGCGGATTTCGACATTTGTTTGGAAGCGGAATTTAATGGTAATTATTTTACAAAAATCCTGAAAAAAGAAAATCTCATTTCAGTGGCTTGCAGAGTGATTACCAACTATTTCTCAACCCTCGTTTGGATTGCTTCACCCTGGGCTTACGAGGGATAGTAGAAGACACGATTTCCGTTCATGAAAAAAAGAATAAAACAATTCTGGAGTATTTTCGAAGTAAATGTATTGTGTGAACTTCCTACGTGCATCACAACTCTCATTTCCCTAACCGGCGACCAAAATGCTGAAAATAATTTATTCATTCGTTCTCCCCTCATTCCTACACTTTCACTCGTCGCTGAGTGGTCTCTCTCGCCCACTAGGTTTGCTGTTTTTCACTCCTTTCGATTTATCCCTCTTTCTTTTTGAGGAAATGTCCAGTCAATCCTTAACTTCTGTAGTTTCGTGCTTGCAGTGGTTGTGTGTCCTGAATATAATCACGCATTTCAGTCATGCGCCTTCTCTTCCTCATCCTCCTCCTCGTTTCGTGCATTGGAGAGGCTAACGATAGTGAAGAAGTAGAGTGAGTAAAAAAATCAGTCCTTGATTAGAGTATTACTGGAAACCGTATCCTGAAATCAAAAGTCGAATCGAGAATTGGCTTTTTACTCATTCGTTCTCTTCCCCTTTGTTTTCAGTGTTCCCCGTTGGTTCGAATGCGGATCGGGGAATACAACCGAACTGATTTGCTACAATGCCCTCTGGCATGGTTGCCGCCACAGGATACTGAGGATGAATCGATGTTGCAAGTGAGTGAGGGGGATACTGTAGTGGTACCGTACCTGATATGGATACGGTATCTGGAGTGTGCTGTAGATACTGTGCATTAGAGGCCACAACGATTGCCCTCCGTATTGATGAAAAAAGCTGCTAGGCGAGGTAATGTCATCCCAATCAAAAATGGGCACTTCTCTGTTTTTGGCCCGGGCTATTCTAACAGAGTATTCTATCCTTATCATTGTCATTCTCCACCTTGCGCGCACTCAGAGCGGTCGCAGCACGGGCCAAAAGACAAAGAAGTTCCCAAAAATGTCGTTTCAGAACCCACGATAAGTGCTACAGTAAGTTGCTGCAAAAGAATAAAATTAAGAATGAGGAGGATGAAAAGATAAGAGAGGAACCAAGAAATGTGTGCGACAGCGATTTCTACGATTGTCTTGTCGAGGGACTACCACTGCGAGAGGGTGAGCGATAGAGTTCGAAATACGGCTCGCCGTCTCTCCATTTCACACACTCTCTCGTCTCTCTCTGACCGTTGAGAGAGTGCGCGAAATGAGGAGACGATTACCCGTGGATACTGTAGCGATACTGTAGCTGATAGGGATGCGGTAATGGGTACTGTAGATATTAATAGCTTCCTGAATGAGAGCGACATACGGCTCGTCGTCGCCTCACTCTCTCTCATCGGTCAGAGAGCCAAGAGAGTGTGTGAAATAAGGAGACGATTGCCCGTATTTCGTGTTCTAGAGTGAATAGATGGCACTTCTTCACTTTACCTGTCACGAGACCGAGCACGCAGAATACGAATAAGGAAGAATGAGAATGGTATAGAGGAAATACACTGTTCTAAATTCGTGGAAAAGTAACAAAGCGCTGATTAGATAATATTTAATTATTTTTGACACTGAATCGGATCAGCGCGTTTCAGTGGTAGCTCTCTGGATGAGAACCGAGTGAAGGCCACAGTGATTTTGTCTAAATAATGCTTTCTCATTCGATCTAGTGCCGCTTTTTCTCGGATTTCATCGGATTTTAGGCGCTCCTGACTTTCCCGGACAATATGGTGAGTATGAAATGAGCTTCAATGATTGAAATAAAATGTTTATCCACAAGGTTGCTGGTCGGGGATGGAGGAAGTTATGGCGTTACTTGATTTTAGAACTATTTTGACCCATACGAGACTTCCACGAGATATAATCGTTCTTATTCCAGGACTATGCCACACGGCTGCAGTGATTTTCTACGTAGCCGTCAGAATTGGCGGATAATTTGTGAAGAAGACGTAATTTCTGTCCATGAAAAACAACGAATAAAACTATATTGGAAATAATGAATGGCTATCGGTTGGCTGAAAAAATATGGATATTGAGGAACCCTAACTCAATGTATGCAAACCTATGCAACCATAAGCTTCGCTCTGCATAAGTGATGCGTATGACATAAAGGCTTGTTGTTGATTCCCTTCTTGAGTCTCCCTCATTCCCTCCAGTCTCCCTATTGCTGGGTGGCCTCTCTCAATTCGTCGACTAGGTCTGTTGTTGTTTTCGCTTATTTTCTTCATTTTGTGCCTCTCTATTTTCTACAGTACGCGACTTATTGATCAGACAGATCATCCAGATTGTAGATAGGCATACATTTCAGCCATGCGTCTCCTCATCCTCTTCCTGCTCCTTCCGTGCATTGGAGAAGCTAACCGGAGCAAAGAAAAGGAGTAAGTTTGAGTTTCGACAGTTTGTCCTGAACAGATATTGTTGAATATTCTTATATGTATATCTCAGGATTGAACTACATATACCGGACCCTAGTGTACCGTTTTAACTTATACCGTACCCCTACGACCAAAACTATTTATCAGTGTTCCTGTCTGGTTCGAGTGCGGGGCGGATAAAGATTCCGAAAAGATTGCCTTCAATGTGTTGTGGCACTTCTGCCGCACACACTTGCTGAGGATCAATCGATGCTGCAAGTAAGTTCGAGGTTACTGTAGTAATACTGTAGGGATACGGTAGTCAGAAAATATTGTAGATATTGAGGATTAATCGATGCTGCAATAAGTTCGAGGTTACTGTAGCTTTCAAAAATCGATCAAGTCTTATTCCTCTCAGGACCCACGATGTTTGCTACGATAACATGGACAAGGTGGACCTTGAAAATAGAGAGTTCATCGATCGAAAGAAATGTGATGATGATTTCGGCAAGTGCTTGCTGGCGGAATTTCAAGGTAAAATGAATTGAGCGATTCATGAAACAGTCAACAGGTAGCAGACTACTACATTCATTATTATTTCATCTAGATAGTTTGTTAGAGACAGGTATCATCTGACGGGCGCTTCTATAGAAGTGAATATCACTTTGCCTATGCCAGTGTGACCTCCGCTTTGCCGGGGATAAATAGGAATGCCCATTCAGTGTCAATTTTTTGGGTTGATCAGACATTTTCATTCATGATTCTCTTTTCAGTATCTTGCGTTGCGATTGGCGTGACTATGTACGCCTTAGTTCGCCACAAGGGACAAGGAATGAAGAAGAAGTAGTTCCCGATCATGAAAAACAACGAATAAAATATCTATTCTCATTCTCCGCCACCCTCCTCACTCAGAGCGGTCCATAAATTAAGAGACCCGGGCCTATACGCACAGAAGTTCCGAAAAAGTAGTTCCTGATCATGAAAAACAACGAATAAAATATCTATTCTCATTCTCCGCCACCCTCCTCACTCAGAGCGGTCCATAAATTAAGAGACCCGGGCCTATACGCACAGAAGTTCCGAAAAAGTAGTTCCTGATCATGAAAAACAACGAATAAAATATCTATTCTCATTCTCCGCCACTCTCCTCACTCAGAGCGGTCCATAAATTAAGAGACCCGGGCCTATACGCACAGAAGTTCCGAAAAAGTAGTTCCTGATCGTGAAAAACAACGAATAAAATCGAGTAAATGAAATATTATTCAAAATACGAAAATTACCAATCACGATCTTCTCTCTACATAAAATATGTGATTGAGACTATAGTCTTAGTTCGGATCCTTGTTGATTCCCTTCTTGAGCCTCCCTCATTCGCTCCCTTCTCCCCGTTACTGGGTGGCCTCTCTCGCTTCGTCGGCTAGGTTGGTTGTTGTTTTCACTTATTTTGTTGAAGCAGTGCTTAGAGAATCTCGTAAAGAATTTCCGAGTTCTTTGAGCGATAGACCAATGAACAGATCCACCCTTTTCAGTCATGCGTCTTCTCATCCTCATCCTACTCATTTCGTGCATTGGGGAGGCCAACGAGAGTAAGGATAAGGAGAAAGAGTGAGTGAAAAATCAGTCCTCGATGCGAACTACGGTAGATGCATACCGTACCAAAGGGCCTCGATACCGTATTCCCCTCATACAAGTTCTCGAAACCGTATTCCCCTCATACAAGTCCTCGATACCATATTCCCCTCAGTTCTCGATACCGTACTCCATCCATACCGTAATCTTCAGGTATCCGTCCTGGTTCCAGTGCGGAACGAACGATGACAGTAAAGAGTTTGGCTTCAATGTTCTATGGACTTTTTGCCGGTCCCAACTACTGAGAATTAATCGATGCTGCAAGTACGAGTTTCTGGGGGTTACGGTAGTGGTACTGTAGGGGTACGGATACCAGAGGATACTGTAGCTGAAGTGGGCGGAGCTTCCAGAAATCGATAAATTAGAATTCCTTTCAGGACCCATGACGCTTGCTACGATGGTATGCGTCCTCAGATTTCTGTTGTGAATGTTATAAGGAGAGAATTGGAGGAAAGAGTAGACTGCGATCTTGACTTCCTCAAGTGTATGCTGAAAGGAACCGAAGGTAATAAACTTCTTTCGCTTTTTGGGCCAGATCGATAGTGAAAAAAGCCAAAAACCGAAGAAATATCGAATATTTATCGGATATTAGGTCGGATGAGTACGTTCGGGTGTTAAAAAGAAAGCGATAGCCAAGCGTTATTTAGTAAATGAAAATGATTGGATATCATCCGAATATCTTCTCCTCACATAACATTTATCCGCCGCCTTGGTTCGCGTCCAGATTTTTTTTGTATAGAAGTCTATAGAAGTGATCATCCGACCTGCTGTAAGCAATTCATAACCCTCTATTTCTACATTTTTATTGCTCATTATTTACATTTCAGTTACCTGCGTGTTCATAAACGTGAACATGTTTTGGGCGGTGCGACTGTTCGGAATTGGAATGAAGAAGAAGTAATTCCCGGCCATGAAAAACAACGAATAAAATCGTTCAAAACGACTGAATTTGATCTACTGAAGATGAACTGAACACTGTGCAATGAAAACAGTCTGAAACGAAGGTCAATAAAGGATCTGGATTGAGACTGAGAAAAATGTTTTTTTTTACTTGCGCAGCCAATTGAGATTTTAGATACACTGTTTCGGTTTTCCCGCATTCTAGGACCCTACCACACACAGAAATTTGTGCAACATGTGAATTGATTTTCTAGAGAATTTTCAATTCATTCCTGCACTCCCTCCCGTCGCTGAGTGGTCACTCTCGCTTCGCCGGCTAGGTTCGCTCTATTCTTACCATTTTATCGCTTTTCCATCAGGATATTTGTATGCGTGAAAGCAAGGTTGCAAGTTGGATAGATGTAGAAAACTTCCAAGGAGAGAGAGAGTTTTACTGAATTATAGTTTAGAAAATTTCACAAAGTTCAGTCATGCGCCTTCTCCTCCTCATCCTGCTTCTTCCGTTCATTGGAGAGGCTAATTCGAGTGAAGAGAAGCAGTGAGTCGTGCCATGCTTATCGATTACCGTAACCCTTAATCGATCACTGTTTCCCTCAATCGAGTACCGTATCCCTCAATCGTGTACCGTATCCCTCAATCGAGTACCGTATCTCTCAATCGATTACCGTAGACCATTACATGATGCCCCATTCTCAGTGTTCCGGTCTGGTGGGAGTGCGGGGCGTCGTGGTTTGATGAGCCGGTCACCTTCAACCTCGTCTGGCACTTCTGTCGCCAGAAGGCACTCAGGATCAATCGATGCTGCAAGTGAGTCATGGATACTATAGGATACTGTAAGCGGCCTCATACTACTACCATCTGTGTATCAATGCAAAACCGCTAGGGCAACCTTATGAAGTAGGGTCGCTCTGTGGTGAGAAAGAGAGTTGCACAATGTGAAATTGGAGTGGAGACGCAGTGTGCTTCTTTCAGAGACTACTGAATGGTTTCTTCCAACTTTGAACACTTTACTGCGAGTCGTTAGAGGAGCTATCAATAATCGATAAAAGCGTCTTCTTTTCAGAACCCACGATGCTTGCTACAAGAAAGCGAGTGCTAACCCGCTCCCTAAATGGAGTGACGGATGGATCGAGGGTAACGTGGACTGCAATGGGAACTTCGCTGTCTGCCTGCAAGAGCAGTTTGATGGTGAGGAAACTTTACTTTACGCGCCAAAAAAAAAACTGACCGCAATCGTGGTTACGAAACAGCGTTGAAGGGATAGGAGTCAGAAAAACATTTTTTATTATTAAATTTCAGTACACTGCGTGCACATTGGCGTGTGGTTCTTCCTTGCAGTTGGGTTAACTTCTCCGGTGTTCTACGAGGGAAAGTAAAAGATTATTTTCATGAGAAACAACGAATAAAATCATATTAGAATAAATAAATATTTACAATGGTGACACAAGAAATAATTTTTGACACAACTTACAAATGACCGAAATGACGGCTCTGGCTCTGACCTAGCCATATTTTTCAAAAAAAATGGGTGTTGTTGTTTTCGTTTTAACGATGTTTTTATAGATTTGATTAACTGTTTTCACCTCGGACGCCATTCTTTGATAGTAACAGATGCTTGGAATCGCGTTCAGAGTGTTCGGTTACTGGTCTCTTTCTCTTTCCATGCTGTTATTCCTAAATCATTTTGTTCAGGACTCGCTTCTTTACACCGACCCTTCTGTGCATGTCATTTCATTGAGCCAAGCTCACAGCCATGTCAGACGTGAGTTTGCTCCTTTTGATTCACTAGTAGCGATTCACTGTTGGTCAAATATATTTACGCTTAACACTGAACCCTTGCTTGTAATGCTGCTATTTCCATTTAATATCATTATTTATAATATTTATATTCGCCAGAAAATGAAGAAGCTCCGCGAGGAGGCGAACAAGGACCTCCGCGACAAATACGAGGAGGAGGATGATTTCGGGGGCATGACCAACAGGAAAAGGAAGCCCGAGACGAGGGACAGCGATAGTGACGAGGAGGTTGGTTAATAAATACATGATTTTAATTATTAATCACTGTATAGCCTGATTAGTTCAATTGTTAAAAAATCAGGCTAACCTTCTGTTCGATGCTGTTTTAGCTAGGTGTTTGGCCAGTCTTATATTTTTGAACTAATTAATTAAGACCCTCCCCGCGAAGAGACCCCATGTCAACGATAAGTCAAAGCCGATGAGCATCGGAGAGAAACTGCTCGCCAAGCACGGATATCAGTGAGTTGTTTAAAATATTATTTTGTTACATAGTTCAAAACTAATGGCGTGCTTATGTGCAAGCTGTGCCTGCTCTGTATACACGGTAGCTTCAATCACGATTTTTTTCAGCCACAAGTTGCATTGTTTTCTAATTAATTATATTTAATTAGTTAGTTATATTTAATTAATCATTTACGTAATTACAGAGAGGGCAAAGGTCTCGGTAAGCACGGCCAGGGTATCGTCGAGCCAATCAAGGAGTCGAACCAGAGGGGAAGGGCTGGACTCGGTCATGACACAGGAAAGGTGGGCGTCGACTTTTGATGTGTAAATGGATCATTGAATTGACTGTCACTTATAAGGAGAGAAGTAGATTTTTGTGAACCAGAGGGACTTGGATACGATGCGGGAAAGGTGGGGGTATATTTTGTTTGTATTCTTCTTGGAGCTTAAACTTGCCTATGGTCTCCTGAAATGGTGTCATGAAGTTAGTAGATTAGAGCCTGAAAAACTAGAAAGAATTGTGAACCAGAGGGGAAGGTCATGCTACGGGAAAGGTGGGGTTGTCTTTAATTCTGTTTTTTTCAAATATAAATTTAACAAGCACTCTTACGGATAAGTGATTGTAGTGGTGCTTACAAGATGATCGCTTTGACGAATCATTAACCATGAGACCTAATCCATTGCATTTTTTAATTGATCGCAACAATAATAAAAATATTATTAATATTAATATTTCAGGTGCTCGCGCGCGACAACTCCGAGTTCTGGGATGAATCGGCGGAGGAGAAGACGGTCAAGTGAGTGGTTTGAGTTTCAGATATGTTTCAAAATCAAGTATGTGAATTGTACACCTGAAACCCTTCCAAAATAGTTGTACATACACAAAGTAGGCAATAGATTTGTTAAGGGAGCCTTAGGCCAAAATAAACTAAATAGTAATTCTGGGACGAGTCGGCGGAGGAGAAGACGGTGAAGTGAGTGGTTTGAGAGACTTTAAAACTTTGTGATCTCTGATACAGCGATATATACTGATACATATACAGCGTAGATAAGACTATATTGGTAAAATATTTATCTTTAGTGGTGCATCATTAGGTCGAAATTGTTAGTTCTGGGACGAGTCGGCGGAGGAGAAGACGGTGAAGTGAGTGGTGGCATTTAAATATAGTCACTGGCCTAGCACTGGGCTCCCGCAGGACGCAAGTGCCTTGAGTACTGGGATACTTTTACTTTTTTACCTTTACTATTAAACTAGAGTAGGCCGCAATATCATACACCTATATAAAGCAGAGGTGTCTGTCCGTCCGTGCGTCCGTGCGTCCGTCCGTGTGACCACCATTGCGAAATCGTAAACAAGTTTCATCATATGCGCGCCTCTCCTCAGGATTGCGAAATATTGCGAAACTCGGGATTGCGAAAAAGGTGGCTCTCGAAAGAGGGGGATGAGAGGGATAGGAGGCGGGAGGGATTCTCGAATATTATACTCTCAGAGAACACCGGGCATGCCGTAGGCATGCAGGACCCATCTGGTTATAAATAGAGTCTGATTAGGTTTTAATTTAATCGTTAGGTCGAAATTACTAAGTTTTGGACTAATCGGCGGAGGAGATAACGGTGAAGTGAGTGTTGAGTTTCAGAAGCATTTGAAAAGTCCTAAGACTTGCCTGATATTAATATGGGTGCATTTTACACTTGAAAATACGAACCTGCTCACAGTTGGAACTGCAGTTTCATGTTCAAGCTCTTAAAAATAGCTTAATCGATCGATTAATATTAATTTCTCGCAGGGAAACAGTCGATTGGATCGAGGCCGATCCGGACACTGTGGAGCAAGTGCTGAACCTGAAGGACGAGGGAGAGGAGAGCTGGATGGTCGTGGGTGATGTGAGTGATTAAGCCAGTTGTTTCCTGCGAAAAGTGTCACTTTTAAAGTGGTTAAAAGGGGAAGGAGGGGATGTGCTAACTGGTGTTTCCATAACTCGAAATTTGATCGAGATTTAATCGACACTACGTAGTTTAGACGCAGTCAAGTTTTTGATACAACCGAGATGATGAGTACACTAGAATCAAATGTTAGTGAATGGGTGAATGGTCTGTTGTAAAATGATAAGTAATACTGTATCGTGAATCATGATCTTCGATTGATTATCGATTTTCCAATTTCAGAGAAAGGAGACGATCGATGACGAGACGACGTACGTAGATGCGCAGCAGTTGAAGGAGATGCTCGAGAGCAAATCGGTCAGTTATCGATTGGTTGAGGATACGGTAGCTCATTGTCAGGTTGGTACCGTATTCGTGAGCACATGGGATAGTAACGATTGGTCGGGTTACGGTAGTTCAGTTGACGATCGAAATGTGGTACGGTAGTCGAGGGATAAAATTGGTTGGTTATTGATTGGCCGGGATCTATCGGTTGAATAGCCAGTTCTCGATTAGCTGGGTGGTACGGTATCTGTAATAATCGATTTCCTGCAGGTGTTCGACTCGCTGACGCAGCGCGAGCTGAATGAGGCGCGCACGAGGGCGAATCCGTACGAGACCATCGGGTCCGCCTTCTTCCAGGTACGGTATCGACTGAATATTGATTATTGGCTGGATCGGGATATATCACAAGAAAACAGACAGTTTGAGAGTTCTTAATTGTGAAGATGAATTTGACGTACTAGCAAACGCGCTTAGGCGCAAGAAATACATGGCAACTATAAAACATCAATTTTCACTGGTGGCACAGAAGCGTTGTGATTGTGAGAATGTTTACTGGCAATAGCAAATGCACGTTGGCTCACGAAATACAAGAAATTTCCGTAACAAAAATATATCCAGTGAAGCTCCAAAATTGCCTTTGGTGTTGCAGCTTTCTTGTTCTTTCTTGTTTTTCTTGTTTGGCTAGAGTCCGCAATCGTTTGATGCTCTCAGCGTTGTCAGTGCTAAAAACAAATGAAACTCATTTGTAAGTTTAATCTATTTAAGTAAATAAATTTAAATTATTCCAGAACCGTGCCGCAATGAAAACCGCGAACATGGACGCCGTCTTTGATTTCATCTTCTCGCAGGTGATTAAGTTTAATATTTTTGTTGTAAATATTAATTGTAAAAGTAGTCCTTTGCTGTAGCCCATAAGGGTGTGATAATATGTTGAAAAAGCTAAGGGAAGTGCACTTTATCGCTTACCGCGATAAACCTGCGGCAAGTATTCGCAGTGAAAGTCGGGATGGTGTGGTTACAGAGATTTAGTTAACAACGATGAAAAATAGCCCGATTCGATTTTCGAAATTGTAAATCAATAAAATCAATAAATCGATAATTTCCCTGCAGGAGTTCAAGCTGGACAATCTCAAGGCGAAGAACCCGATGGACGCGAGCGTGGAGCCGGTAAATGTGGACAGGTACGGTAGTATTGATCGGAGTACGGTAGCGTGGGCAGGTACGGTAGATTCGTATTATCGATAACGGTAGCAGATCGGGGGTGGTGGTTAGGGTAGTGTGGACAGGTACGGTAGTATTGATCGGAGTACGGCAGATAGGGTGTCTGGAGGAAGCACAGCGAACTTCCCAAGCTGAAAAAACACTCTTGTGTGAATGTATTTGTGAATAAACACCTTTTGCGTTTCACGTCGTCCTCTTTTCCGCTACTTTTCCTCATTTACCGATGTGTGAGGCTTTAGCACGGGAAAATACATTGCCAATAATGTCTACAAAACCGCTCTATGGAAGCCATTATTCCGTGAACCGGCAAATTGCAGAACCGCGGAGATGTTCTACTTTGCGGACGTGTGCGCCGGCCCCGGAGGCTTCTCCGAGTATGTACTGTGGCGGAAGAAGTTCTACAACGCGAAGGGCTTCGGATTCACGCTGATTGGTGGGCTACGGTAGATGAGAGCGGGGCTACGGTAGTAGAGTGATACTGTAGTTATGGACATGCTACGGTACTGGCACGGATATAATATGCATGATTATATTATATTCCTAATGCTGCTGCTGCTCATTGATGATTTCGGGATGCAGTGGTTCTAATGATGCGTTGAAACGCAGTTGGTACAGGGTTGATTGGTGTGCAAATTTAAGAGGATTGAAATTAAATAATTATGTAAATAAATAAATAAATTGTCAGGCAACAACGACTTCAAGCTGCAGAACTTCCGCGCGACGAGTGCGAATTACTTCGAGGTGAGGGGAGTACGGTAGATTACGGTAGCGTCGAGGATACGATAGTGACCGTGCTCTGGAATGTGTGGTGTGAATTGCGGTATTATTGTAGTGCGGGATTGCAAATTTAAATATTTGTGAATAAATATTAAATTTAATTATTTATAAATAAATATTTAAATAAATCGTCAGGCATTCTACGGCACGGCGCAGGACGGCGACGTCACAAACCCGGCGAATATCGACTCGTTTGAGGTGGGGATTCGTTTAATATTGTGATGTTTGGTAACAAGGATGCTGCATGTTCCAGCGATTTTAGTTGGAGAGAGATATATCTCTGGGGCAATAATGAATAGGTGTTTTTTTCCTTTTCAAATGATTCTCGATTGCCAAGATGAATGTCTAATATTCCAAAGATTCTCAAAGAACTATTCGCTTTGTGAGCAGTTATTGAAGTTAAGTTTTTTTGGAGTCTCTCCCCAATGCCGATTACCACAATTCATTCGCCTCTCTTTAGGTAGGATCTTTGAAACAGATTTCTCACACCTGAACCATACACCGAAACCGTGGCTCATGGAGTTCATGAGTGGAGATCTTTCTGCTATCGATAATATATTTCCGAATTTCGTTGTAGGATCACATCAAGATTGGCGAACTCATATAAAGGAACTAATTAATCTGTTAATTAGGCGTCAACTAATTAGTTAATTAAGTATTTATTAATTACAGGAGCACATCAAGAAGGGCACGAATGGCAAGGGCGTGCATCTGATGATGGCCGATGGAGGATTCTGTGTGGATGGAAAGGAGAACATCCAGGTACGGTAGATGAGGAGGGAGTACGGTAGAGTGGCAAAGGCTAAGTGGAAGTACAACACGGTAATAGTGGTGGAGGTAACAGGGGGAAGGGTACGGTAGTGCACCTGATGATGGCCGATGGAGGGTTCTGTGTGGATGGAAAGGAGAACATCCAGGTACGGTAGATGAGGAGGGAGTACGGTAGAGTGGCAAAGGCTAAGTGGAAGTACAACACGGTAATAGTGGTGGAGGTAACAGGGGGAAGGGTACGGTAGTGCACCTGATGATGGCCGATGGAGGGTTCTG
>LS506737.1:22930-40869 GCA_900490845.1 Pristionchus japonicus
AGGGGGAAGGGTACGGTAGTGCACCTGATGATGGCCGATGGAGGGTTCTGCGTGGACGGAAAGGAGAACATCCAGGTACGGTAGGGCACTTCTTGGATGTCTGGTCCAACCTTCGCTCGCAGAGTATTCCGTCCCTACCATTCTCGTTTCCCACCCCGATTTGCCAATGCGCGCCGTTGTTCTGGGCCAGATATCCAAGAAGTTTCGATAACAGTGGTTGGGGTTCTGTGTGACCGGTGATTGGAAGGGTTTTGTCTTTCTTATCATGATCTCCACGGGCTACATTGCTAGAATCTCGTTGCGTTGTTTGTATCAACTTGTTGTGCGCCGCAAACGTGACTAGCTGGAGGGGTTTTGCAAAATCTTGTTTGTCAGAGAATTGAACGCGTTGCGTGAGTAGTGTAGCTGGCAATGAGCACGATCGATTACTCTGCGAGGAAAGTACAGGAAAATTGGAGGGATTTGCCGGGACATCTTCCAAAAGATTCCGGCTAGCCCAACCGGGTTCGCATTGTAGGTCATTTGCGATGCACTCACTCGCATTGCACTGCACGATAAGGAAAGGGCTGAGAACATGAAGGAGAACCATGCAGAGGTATCCAATCTGTGCTGGTGGGCTTCAGAGTTCAGAGGCGATTGCGCAAATAGGCGGGAAAACGCGCAAAATCTTGTTATCCTTCGAAGCTCACCAGCGTCCGTATCTGTTACACTACATGGTTAGATACGGGTGTGAGGTCCTAAGGCGTTACAATTAGCTAACTTTAAGAAGTGCTTAAGTATGGCCTTAACATGAGGCTCCATTTCCAGGAAATTCTCTCCAAACGCATCTACTTGTGCCAGCTGCTCGTCTCACTCTGCATAGTGAGGGAAGGAGGCAACTTCTTCTGCAAGCTGTTCGATGTCTTCACGCCCTTCTCGGTGAGCGATTTTAGTGTTCCGGTAGTTATTTATAGTTCCGGTAGTTAGGGGGTTCCGATTGGTAGACTTCGATTGAATGGAATAAAAAAGTTCGGCGTGAAACCTAAAATGGGCGATGTAGAAAGAGGGTTTGTTGATGTCGAAGCAACGGTTGCGATCAGTACGGCTGTGGCTCGCTCCGAGCTTTATAAATTATTGTGCAACATTCAAATGAGAAGTGGAAGCAATTCGTTGTATCAACGTATAGAAGGAGTCCATAAATCGTTTTAGGAATGGTACTTGTGATTTTGGAGGCACACAGAAGCGTAGATTGGCGTAGATTGTAACTAGCATCCTCACTTTCGCAGGTCGGTCTGGTCTACCTGATGTACGCGTGCTACGAGAAGATCTCCATCCACAAGCCGCACACGAGCAGGCCGGCCAACTCGGAGAGGTGGGGTATTTAATTAATATATTATTTAAATTCTAATATTGGGTTTTTGATGAGGTATGCACCGATTATTGAATAACTAGTCAACGGCGAGCCTGATGAGTATGTGAATGTGAATTATTTTGGTTGGAGTTGAACCAAGAAGCATTGTAAAACAGATTGTGGTCAGATACGGAGCCAATGAAACCGAGATTGTGCTTTTTCTTTTTCCTCGTCCCTCAATCCCTCGATCCTTCAGGTACATCATCTGCAAGGGCCTGAAAGCCGAGCCGGCCGAGGTGGTCAAGAACTACCTCAAGAAGGTTGGTTAATTGGCTAATTCATACGTGTCCACGCCACCGGCGCTGTGCAAGGGTCGCCATGGCATCCCTGCGCAGCCTAGGGAACAGCGTGCACTCGAGAATTGGCTTATTAATTAAAGTTCCCCTCCACACCTTCAAAATTTCAAAGTCGCGCGCTCAGAGTTCGAGAAGCAGAGAAAAAAAAGAGAGACAAGGCAAAGGCGAGAGAGCGCGAGACGACGAGAGTGGTTAGAGCGCCAGAGATGCCAGAGTCAGGCCGGTGAGACACAGAGGAAACTACCGTATCCGTTGCAATGTTGTCGATATTTACAGTAGCTAAGAAATCAGCGTAGAAGATTTAGCTCAATACCTCATCTTTGAAAAATCACCACGGGCCAGATTTTAATTATTTTTCCTTAATTTCTTGAAATACGATGGTTTGGCACCTCGTTAAAGAATAAAATAAAACAAAAAGTGGGGGGGGGGGTAAGTTTTAGTGTGGAGGGGGACTTTAATGCAATGCTGGGCTAACTTCCACTTGGAGGGAGGGGGTCCCGCAAAAATCAGAAAATGCCAGCTCAGGAAGTCCGCAAACAAGAAAAGTGTACTATTTCGGGGATCAGCTAAATATGTTTTCTTCCTTCCGGGGTTCCGCAACCCGATGACCTAGCAGATTATCAGCCCACCATTGCTTTAATGAGTCAATGATCATCGTCTTAGCGATCATCTACTAGCGTATCCAAGATTGAGCCCAGAATTCGAAGGTGTTAACGAGATGATTAATTAATTAATTAATTAATTAATTAGCCTAATTAAGGTGAACCTGCGACTGGAGGAGCTGGAGACGCAGCGGCAGCACGAAGTTGGCAAGGAGCGGGAGATGGCCAAGAGTCGGTGAGTACGGTAACGGGATACGGTAGTCAGGATTACGGTAAGGGTACGGTAGTTTGCTGTAGCCAGGGATTTATTGAATTCTACGGTAGCCGAGATTACGGTAGTCACTTATCGAATGATCGTGGATCGATATTTGCAGAAAGTACGACAACGGCACGCAGAAAAAGCCGAAGGCAGAGGAGCAGAAGTTTGACGTGAACGAGGTGGGCTGGGGTTGTTTTTATTATTATTCATTGTATTATTTTTGCCGACGGCCTACTGAGGAAAGCCTTCGATTACAGCAATGTGTAACCAGTGAAACTTTGATGACGAGAGTGCGAAACGTTCCTTGAACGTCAAACGATATTCATCAAGAGTTGATCTAGTTTAATTGCAAGTGTATTGCTTAATTAATATATCAACTAATTAATTAATCAACTACGCTAATTACCCTAATTGCAGGTGGTTCCATACGAGGTGATGGCGAGAGACGACGCCTTCATGGAGTATATCGTGAAGAGTAATAACAAGTGGGTGGCGATTTCTCGGTTTTCATTTTGGGTTCCATAATTCTGGCATAAGGAATAGGTTGAGAGGATCTGTAATTTTTGCTCTAACTTCTTGAGTTAGCTTGAAAATCTGATATGCCCAGTTATGAACGAAAAAATCTGAGTAGCTTGTTGAGAATGAGTTTCACTGGTTGGTCAAAAGATGATGGTGTTCCAAGACAGTAATATGAACATGAATTCGAACGACTAAAATTTTCTCCAGATTTGTCGGGAAATTCTCACTTGTTTTATCGTTTAAAATCGCACAGTTAGGACTAATTAGCAATTCCTCCAGATTGGTCGTGCGTCAGAAGGTGTACCTCGACAAGTACAAGAGTTTCGCCAAGAACCTGAACCAGATCGACCGTGATCAGGTACTGATTTTATTGTGAGGGTTACGGTATTGCCGGGTTACGGTCAATATCGTATTTATTCATTGATTGATTGATGGTCTACCGTATCCATAGCTCACGAGATCTGGCTACGGTATTCGATTATCGATTTGTGGGCTACCGTAAGTCAGGATAATGGACGGTTCTCGATTATCGATTTTTCCCTTCAGGGCAAGCTGCGCGAGGAGTGCATGGAGTACTGGATGATCCCGAACATTCAGAAGGTATGTTGTTGTTGTTGTTGTTGTTGTTCTGGTAGTGGTGCCTATCTTGCTTCCTACTGTACGCACTTTCTCGCCCAACTTGTTGCATCCGAAAATTGCCATTTTCCCTGTACTTTTCCTCGCAATTTGGAGCGATGAGTTTCGGTTTCGCTAGTTTCTCAATATGAACTGGAATTCGACTTGGCTAGTGAATCGTGATTGTACCGTCACAACAATAATAATAACGATAAGAAAAATCAATTGAGATAAATTGGGATCATGCTTATTCAGTATTCTTAATTTTTTCCTAACAATTTCTTTACACTTTCTTGACCAAATGCGGTTTCCTTAGGCGATCAAATCTAGCCTTAATTGATCAGAGTGGTATCGAGGTTGTGCAACAACATATAATTCATTAATTGATGTTGATTAATTCATTAACTAATCAATCAATTGTGAGTAATTAATTAATTAATTAATTAATTATCACTCTGCAGGATCGAAATCGTCGGCCGGAGATCAACGTGAACGACACGCTGGCCAAGTTCACGGCAAGGAAGAAGAAACCGTTGGTGAGTAACAGCGTTCTTACTTTGAGTGAGCACGCGACGCGTCTTCTACGCGTCGCGGTTAGAAAGCGAGTTAGGCCATGCATCCGAATCAAATACTCCTTTTTGCAGTTCTTCAGCGACTCCGACTGGTCTATTCGCACGCCTCCGCTCGATTCAAAGTGAGTTTGGGGGCAAATAGAAGACCTTCAACCATATTAGCCTTTCACCTACCTGATAATGGGGCGAATAATGCGCTTTTTTGCACAGGTCGTAGTGATGCTTGGTTGTTACCAGAGATCTCGCAAAGGCATTCTTCGAGCAGGATCGCGATGAATATTAGGACGGAATGAAGCACGTGTTTGAGCAGTTGAAATTGATGAAAATTTGCGTGTGCGAACTGTACCTCTGATCATATTAGGATGAGCACTGGGCCTATAAGAAATGGCTGAAACGTGAATGTGTGCAAGCTGTAGTGCATTTATAGGAATTCTCGCATTATAGTCTCTTCATAGCAGCTTTAACTTTACTATTCCATTTGAAACCTAGGTTCGATTTAATTGCCATTTCCCGGTTTCAGGATCCACATGAATTTGAACAACCAACTGTACCAGCACGAGGAGTTTGAGTGCACGTTCCTCGGCGAGAAGGAGCCCTTCACGCTGCTGTCCACCGGGGTACGGTAGGGGTACGGTAGCAAGCCGGACTATGGTAGCTAGAGCGTACGGTATGGCGTTCATACGGGTGCCCACCGGGGTACGGTACGACGTTCACACGGATGCCCACCGGGGTACGGTAGGGTACGGTAGGGAGATTACGGTTCCTGAAAGGTTGGGAGTATGGTAGGTTACGGTAGCAGACTGGAGTACGGCAACGTAAGCAATGGTAGAGTCCAGATTGCGGGAGATGGGAGTGGATTACGGTAATAACGTGGATACGGTAATCAATCAATATCTTCCTTGTAGGACCAGACCTTCATCCGCAACTTCAGCACTCGCGACTGGGAACGAGTGGCCGATTCGAGGTTGGTTAATTAATGCTTTGATTTGTTTAATTCGCTTAATTGGGTCCTAATTAGCATAATCAACCAGGTACTTCCGCCTGCCTCCCGACACGATCCTGCTCGTGGACCTGACGAAGAGCTACGGATTCGTGAGTGTTGTATCTGGTGTATTCTGGTGGTGTAGATTCCGAAACGTCGCCTGTCTAAATTTGAATAGGAAGTGCTTCGGAATCGTGAGTGTTGATTTGGTGTATTCTGGTGGTGCAGTTGAGCGACGTTTCCGAAACGTGGCCTGTTGAAAATTGTGATGATATTGCTTTGGTTCTAGATTTTATGCTTTGATATCTAGAGTTTCACAGACTCGGCTTAGTCTTAGTGATACTGCGTACGTTGATTTTTCTCGCACGGCCGTAGTAAAAACAATTCATTTTGTCGTAGGACTTCGGATTCGTGGGTTTGGCAATGGTTTTCACCCTTGATTTCTTGAGTTTCACCGACCAGTTTAGTCTGGAAGATGAAGGCATTAGTTGATAATTCTTCAGCTTCGTTTGCAACACCTGCTTATCGTTGTGTCTCAATCTCTTTGAGAAAGATTCATTCACGTTTCACCGTTCGGTCTAGTCTTTAGGGACACCGCGAAATTTGATGTACTTCAGAGCAGAAATTGGCTGACAATAAAAAAAGAAAGATACGATTACCGTATTACGGTAGCGATGGAGTGGTGGTGTAGTTTCCGAATCGTTGCAGAACGCGCAGAAGTTGCTGGACAAGACGGACGTGGTGTAATAGGGGGATACGGTAGTGTGGTGGTGTAAATTCCGAAATGTCGCCTGTCATAAATTTGATAGAGATTTTGCAGAACGCGCAGAAGGTGCTGGACAAGACGGACGTGAGGGAGGTGGTGCGCATCCTCGACGCCGCCGTTCTGCACGGAGATGACGTGTCCGAGCTACCGTAAGAATATTGATTGATTGAGTTACGGTAGGATTATCGATTAGGCGATGATGTGCCAGAGCTACCGTAAGATTATTGATTGATTATTTTTTCGGGGATACGGTAGGATTATCGGTTATTGATTGGATTTATCGATCGGAATAGTGAACTACGATCAATTTAGGGATTCGATTTTCTGAACTATCATGTGCATGAATTTTTTTTTCCTACCATATCCCCCATCGTATCAACACTACCCAGTTTTCTTTGCAACTTATCGTATTGGTGAAACTCGAGTTGGCACGGGGATGTTTTGTTTTTGGACAGCTGTTTGTTCCTTCTGGACTATTGCAATGCATGCAAAGGTTCAATCGATTTTCTAGTTAGGATATGATAAAATCGATATTCGGATTCGGTACTCATCAATAATCCTTGCAGGTACAAGGACCGCATGGCGGCTGCGGAGAAGATGTGCGTCGCGCTCGAGCGGGTACGGTAATGGCAGATGGGCTACGGTAGTGGTGTGCCATAGGCGACGATTGCAAAAAGTCGCCTATCACCAATTGCACTAAAAAAATTTACATTGAGAATTCGATAACAGGGGATGGGTGTGGCGTTGTGCTGGGCGACTTCTCCTAAACATCGCTAGTCAATAATTGCATTGCAGGTCTGCCCGGCGATCAGCGTGGGTGGGCGGACGCGTGAGGTTTACGTGCCGCATCTGACCGTGGTCGCGCAGCGATTCCGCCTCAAGGAGCTGGTTGAGGTGAGTACGGTAGGATACGGTAGCACTATTGATTTCATCTGAAGGAACAGTGATTACGGTAGATGAGTACAATGTCCCAGGTGAATTGTGGGATGCAGCTAGTACTAGGTGAAGTTTTGTTTCATCGGCAGTGTATGAAACTAAGATTTTCGAAAAAGACCGATTTATGCTTCTTGCGCTAGGTAAACGAAATATTGCAGAGGAGTGCTACAGAGTGTGCCAGCGTGAGAGAGCGCTGGTGAATGAGTGCACTTTCCAAATTGCCAGTCTCCCTAAATTCATCACTTCCCCTTTCAGACGACGATCCGCAGCCAGCTGAACCTCACTTCGGTGCGCGGCGACCAATCTGTAACGTTCACGGAGCACGGCCGCGCCTTCTTCGTCAAGGCAGTGAGGGGACAGTGCTTCGTGAATGCTGAGGGTACGGTAGCTTTCTTGGGGTACGGTAGTTCTGGGCAGGGTACGGTAGCTTGCGGATACGGTAGATTGAAGTGGGTATTAGTGGACGTTCACTGTTGGAGTATAGTCGCGGTGTAATGCTTCGGAACAATCGATGATCTTGATTCAGCACGGATTTTTTTTTTTTTGAAAGTGGAATGCAAGTCTATCGAAGCAGAACCGATACCAGAATAGAATAGGTATGCCTGAAACGTGAACCTCGCAGAACGGCAATTTGTCTGTTTTAGTGGTATTGTCCGTTTGCTGCTAATTTCCTATCGAAATTGACTTTTTTAAATTGGTTATTTAGTAAAGTATTATTTCAGACTCGTGGCACATCTACTTCTCGCGCTCGTCCAAGCAGTTGTATGCCTCGTCTCCGGGCAGGCAGCCAGTGTTCAAGGGAGAGTGGCAGAAGCAGGGGTGAGATGGGAGTGCGTGCTAGACGCGCCGGGTTAGAGAGGGGTACTAGAGCTTGTTCAAAGTTTCTTGAATTTTTTGAATTTCAATTTACTGGCTATTATCGATGGACGAGGGGTGTTTTGTTGTTGTTTCATTTAGCAACCTAGCAACAATCTACACATTATCAATGCGAACACAGGGTATATACATAGGAATCGTGCAACGTTACTGAAACTGGGGCGACATTTCAAACTTTTTAAGCCTTTGTTGTTTGAATTTCATTGGAGGTGTGAGAGTTGTGACGATCAGTTAATTAGCTAATTAAGCTTTAATTTTATAATTAATAAATTAATTCCAGAGTCTACTCGTCCTTCTGGCAGACGTCCGTGCACAAGAAGGCCGCCGTGCCGCGCCACGCCTTCATCTGGCGATGGGAGCAGAACTGTGGGTTGTTTTGACAATAGAAAAACAACAATAACAACAACAAATTTAGAAGAACTGTGGGTTGTTTTGACTTGTTTGGTGTTTTGATAATGTAGAAAACAACAACAGCAATTTGTTAATTTGGGTTTTAACACGCTTTCATCTGGCGATGGGAGCAGAACTGTGGGTTGTTTTTGGCATGATTGTTGTTTTGACAATAGAAAAACAACAATAACAACATCAAAATGGGAGCAGAACTGTGGGTTGTTTTGACTTGTTTGGTGTTTTGATAATGTAGAAAACAACAACAGCAATTTGTTAATTTTTAATACACGCTTTCATCTGGCGATGGGAGCAGAACTGTGGGTTGTTTTGACAATGGGAAAACAATAACAACAACAACAACAAATTTAGAAGAACTATGGGTTGTTTTGACTTGTTTGGTGTTTTGATAATGTAGAAAACAACAACAGCAATTTGTTAATTTTTAATACACGCTTTCATCTGGCGATGGGAGCAGAACTGTGGGTTGTTTTGACAATGGAAAAACAATAACAACAACAACAAAGATAACAAAATGGGAGCAGAACTGTGGGTTGTTTTGGCCTGTTGTTGTTTTGACAATAGAAAAACAACAACAACAACAACAACAAATTTAGAAGAACTGTGGGTTGTTTTGACTTGTTTGGTGTTTTGATAATGTAGAAAACAACAACAGCAATTTGTTAATTTGGGTTTTAACACGCTTTCATCTGGCGATGGGAGCAGAACTGTGGGTTGCTTTGGCAATGGAAAAAACAACAACAACGAATTGGGAGCAGATCTGTGGACAATGGAATAACAACAACAACAACAAATTGTTAGATTGGAGTTGGGCAACCAGTGAGGTTGGAGCAGCGGGGAGGAGTGAAATGAATGGGGTGCTTGCGGATTCGATATGATCTTGTACACGTTTTCAAAAAGCAATAATAAAAACAAGAACAAACAACAACAATATCATTATTATTGTTATTGTTATTGTTATTGATATTATTATTATTGTTATTGTTTTCGCAGACGAGAACGGCTACGGGCCGCGCGTGATCCTCGACGACGAACTGAATTCAGGGGGTGATTTTATATTTAATTAATTACTTAAATATTTTGTTGATCTTGTCGATAACGTGATCGCAGCAATGTTGCAGCAACGTGTAGAGTAGTCGTAGGAAGGGTGAAACATTTGGAACAATGAGCGATTGCCCTATTGAAAACTGGTTTCAGCAATGTGTTATAGGTGTAAAGTAAAGTCATTTTCAATAGATTCTTAGTTTGCAATCAAGAAAAATACAAAACGATCTCTTTGTCTTTGCTGGTGAACTTGAGTCTTACCAATAGGATGTAGCTATGGATTTCGATGGTTTCGTGATTATTTCATTCTTAATAACATGATTCACCTTTAGAATTATATGTTCTGATCAGAATCTTTCATATTTTCAGGTCTCACGCTCAAGTACCTCGCCAACAAGATCAACACCTTCGAGCAGGATTTCAAGCCGAAATAGAAGTACGGTAGCCTACCGTAACCGTCAATACCCTACCGTAATCGTTCAACCAATACAGTATAACCCTAGTACAGTAACCAGACGTAGGTTGTACGTTGCCAATCTCAGTATGTATCTAGTACACTAATCCTCCCCGAAGTGTTCTATTTTTATTCGATCTCTCTGTTTCAAACATTTTTATTCGTCTCGAAGTTGTTATCGCGTAATAATTTATTTATAACAGTGTTTTGTCGTGTTGTTGGTTCGTTATCGAAGAAAAGTGGAATAAAAGTTCACACTAAGGTGCTGGAATAATGGACGAATGCGTGCCAGCCATGTTTGTAACCAGTCGATAAGGAATCTAAAGAGAAACGAAGAGTCATTGTGAAATGCCGAATTCTATGTAGACTCTTCATAGCCCTTGCTTGATATTTTCAGTCAAAGAATACCCTAAGACGAATACTGGTCAAGCCAACGAGATAATAACTGCTCCCATATCCTTAGATCAATCGACTCTTTTTCTCAAGAATGAAGGAAACCCGTAATTAGAAATTCCAATTTGGAATAGCTCTTTCTCTTCTCATTTCTAGAGTTCAAAATACTGATGACCGTCTCTTCAATTCACACTCTCCCTCGCCTCACTGCCCTGAAAGGTAGTGTATGAAATGAGAAGACGCCCCCCCCCCCTCTCACTGCCTCTGCCTATCCCTCTGCGTCTCTGTCCGCTTGTTTGCGTGCCAGTGTGCGTCTGTCCGTCTAACACTCTCACTTTCGCGTTCTCTCTCTCTCGCTCTGGCGAGGCGCGTGTGTCTGTCTGTCTGCGTGTCTGCCCGGCGAGTGTTACTCTTTTTTTCTTCCCGTCTTTGAAAGTTTCATCATTCCTCAACTCTTTCAGTGACTCTTTGTGCAAAGACTTCACTCTTTATGTTTTCTCAACGCACATCTCTCAATCTCACCATTTCCTAACCTTCGCAACGCGAAAACTTGGGCCCGGAAATTTCAATTTCAACAACATTGCAGAATTCATCACATAATTGATCATTGATTTTTCTAATCATCAGAAAAGGGCAGATGGAGGATGAGTATGTCGAAAAATCCTCTACGTACGTGCACACCTGTCCGCTGTGTGGGGTGAGTTGATCGACAATTAACTTTTTTACGATTGCCGTCTCATACGGTAGCCTTAGAGAACTGTAGTAATATCAATTCGTCATTAGGAATGAGCAGATCGTTAAAATCGTTTGTGATCAAAACGAGCTAAAAATGTGCTTCACTCATTCCGCAAATGCTCGCCTTTCAAATCTATAATGATGCGAACCGCACTACGACTTGAAAACAGCTAAATTGTATACTGATCAAGTGGATGGGTCCAGTAGCCGGTTCTGCGGAGCAGAATCCAGTTCGCTAGGGCACATTCATGATTGCAGAGCACCGGTACCAACATTAGAAAACAAACAAAAACTCCAGCTTACGTCGGTTACTGTAGCCGGTTCTCCAGTTCGCTAGGTCAGATTCATGATTCGAGTTCTATGTGTCAAATTCATGATTGCAGAGCGTCCGCACCGGCACGTCTAGTCTGTGGCAGCACCTGACAACGGCTCACGGAAAGAAGTTGACGGATGTACGGTAGTATTGATCGATATGGGATACTATAGTATCGATTAGTCTGCGGGTCTGAGTCTATGGGTGGCAGCACCTGACGACTGCTCGTCGAAAGAAACTGACAGATGTGAGTACGGTACCGTTAGTATCGATAGATAAGTAATACGGTAGTAGTAATAAGTAATACGGTAGATCGATAAAGGACACAGTAAAATCAATTCCCTTATTTTTACAACACATTTTTTACCCATTAAAATAGCGCACTTCGCATAATCAATGATTCCTCCATTCGAGAACGTCTTGTAGGAACAGTGAAACCGAGATGATTTCTATGAGAATGAAATGGATTCGGGACGAATTTCAGGACTGTTGAGTATTTTATAAATATGAAAAAAATTACGAAATAAATAAATCGTAGGTCGGTCGATGGATTCACTGCTCCACATGCAACACCAACTTCAACCACGACTCTACGTGGAGACTGCATCTGACGAAGTCGGAGGTGTGGAGACATTGATCGATCTCTCTCTTTTTTCACGCACTGACTTGCATTCACTGACCGGCGACAGAAGATAGCCAAATGTGCGATTGAGAAATATTGATAGTTACGTGGCAATTTTTCACTGCATCATTAGGACTCCATGCTGCAGAACGAAAAAGTCTTGCGTACGGGAACCTTTACCTTTCACCAACGACTAGCCTTTGAGTCAGACTTTGTCCTGAAATCAATCAATTATCCCAGACCTGCACGCACTCGTCGATGTCCATTCGATGGCGGGAAAAGAAACGGGAAGAGGAGGGGAGTGAGGAGGAGCTGGACGAGGTACGGTATTTTATCAATCAATATTATTTAGATACTGTACCCTAAAACTACGATGATAAATAGATCGATAGACCTTGGATAATCATAAAAACCAAGAAGCCTGCGAAAATCAATACCCCATGAGACCTACAATAATCAATAAATCAATAATCAGTCCGCCCTGATCGGTCTTGACGGCCGATCCAAACCAATGAAGGACCTGAAGAAGAGTAGGAGAGGAACGGAGGATGAGACAGAGGAGGAAAGAGAGAAGAGGAAGAAGGTGCTGATGAGGCCGTATGTGAGTAACTGATGAATACCCATTGCTTACGTGGGTTAAAATAGTAAATTTTCCATAATGAATCAGTAGAAAAGAAGAAAAAAGAAAGAAGGTCTTGATGAGACCGTATGTGAGTTACTGTACGGGATATACATTACATACGTGTGTTACAGATAATGAACCATAATGAACCAGTAGAAAAAGAAAAAATAAAGAGAGAAGAGGAATAAGATCTTGATGAGACCATATCACGCCTGTCACGAGAGAATCGAGCTAAATTTGCAATTCTTGGGAATGGAGTGAAAATCGTGAAATGAGTTAACATTAGGTTTGGGCACCTCTAGGCACCCCCTAGCATACCCCAAAGTCCCACTATGCTGGGATCATCCTGGGGCTCCATGCATGGGGTCGTCTCCATGGATTCCCAACTCCGAACGCGAATATCTCGCTTCTGGTGCATTTTAGAGGGTAAATGCTCTTAGAGCGACCCCCTCTCTTTTTTCGAGTTCAATCGATCTACACAAACTAGAAGTCGTGAAAGTGCCTCTGTGCAGTGCTACATTCATGCAAGCATAACTCGAATACGAATGGAAAATACCTTCCCAAGTTTCAATATGTTATAGAGTTCTTCAAGCTCTTTCAAATGAGTGGCTAACGAAAAATATCGGGTGATGGAGATACCACTTTTCCTCCCTTGGAATGTTCTCGATCATTTGAAGTCGTTTTATTGCATCCCATTCCACACCGCGCGACTCGATAGGCGCGGGGTGGAATGAAACATATGATAAATTTACCAAGAAACAAGAGAGAACGCGATGTGTTTCATTCCATCCCGCGCAAATTGAAGCGCGCGGTGCCGATTGGAATGAGATGAATCAACTTCAAATGATCGAGAATACTTCAAGGGAGGAAAAGTGGTGTCCCCATCACCCGATATTTTTCGTTAGCCACTCATTCGAAAGAGCTTGAAGAACTCTATAACCTACTGAAACTTGGGGAGGTATTTTCCATTCGTTTTCGAGTTATGCAAGCTTGAATGTAGCACTGCAAAGAGGCACTTTCACGACTTCTAGTTTGTGTAGATCGATAGAACTCGAAAAAAGAGAGGGGGTCACTCTAAGAGCATTTTCCCTCTAAAATGCATTAGAAGCGAGATATTCGCGTTCGAAGTTGGGAATCCATGGAGACGACCCGATGCATGGAGCCCCAGGATGATCCCAGCATATTGGGACTTTGGGAGCTGCAAGGGGGTGCCTAGAGGTGCCCAAAACTGATGCTAACTCATTACATGATTTTCACCTCATTCCCAAGATCAGCTCGATTTTCTCGTGACAGGCGTGATATGTGAGTCAATCAAGAAAATACATTATTTACATGGGCCGAAGTTGTAAATTTTCAATATGAACCAGTAAAAAAAGAAAAAAAAGAAAAGAGAGAAGAGGAAGAAGGTCTTGATGAGCCCGTATGTGAGTTACTGTGCGGGATACGGTAGCAGGTAATCGTGAACTGATTCTATTCCAACACTCAACTACCGTTGTAAGATGCATGCCTTGAATTACAGATGAAAGTGCGCGATGGCTATGTGATCGTACACCAAACGGCCAACTTCCGCTGTGCTGTTTGTGGCGAGGTATGGTGTCCAGGATTGCTGCAACTAGAAAAGTTGGAAAGCTTGCGAGAGTGTATAGATGTAAAAAAATTGTTCGCTTCCTCTGAACCAACAATCAACAATCGCAATCAACATCAATCATGTTTTCTTTCAAATTTTTAACCTCGGATGTTTTTATCTAATATTTCAAAGAAAGTAGGTAGACCGTTCCAGGCCGATCTGCCCACCCTGTCCAGTCTCGCGTACCACCAGAGGAAGGAGCACTCAATGCAGCTGTCTCAGGTACCAATCTTTTATTTATTTCTAATGTTTAAAAAAAATTCTATTTTCTATTTTGAACTGAAGGCCCTACTCACATTGCCACAGGATTGAAAATGATTCTTTTGGTGGCAATTTGAAACAAAATCAAAGTTTGAAATAGAATACTTGATCATCCGGTGTAACTGCGAGGTGGAACCCCGTTGAATTGAATGAAGAGTTGAAAATGAAATCGGTGAATCAATAATTCGCAGGTCGAGCAATGGATCCGGTGTTCTGGTTGCGGGCAGGAAGCGTCCTCCCTCTCGTGGGTCCGCCGACACCTGCAGGAGGTCGCTGCAGCGGCTGCAGCTGTTGGAGAGGTAAA
Organism: Pristionchus japonicus; assembly: GCA_900490845.1. Taxonomy (NCBI): domain Eukaryota; kingdom Metazoa; phylum Nematoda; class Chromadorea; order Rhabditida; family Neodiplogasteridae; genus Pristionchus; species Pristionchus japonicus. The sequence goes on from LS506737.1 coordinate 37,527, forward strand.
ATTTTCGATTTTGTAGCGCCTTAGATATTGCAGCTACTGTTCGCCCTGCATGTCTTGTATGCACTTCCTATGATCGTTTTCTCAACGCGAAAATTGCGCTATTGTGCAGCAACATTTCGGCTATTGTGCTATGATGAGACAATCGCAAGAAGAGTGTCGAAAAGCAAGAACGTCGTTCAGCAACCCTCCTGCTCCTGGCAAGCAACTGCTCTGGTATGGCAAGTGGAGGAGTCATCTGAGGAGGCGAGGCGGTTCAGGGAGGGTGAGTCTCATTCATTCTTTCTAGAGAGAACACAAAAATCTAACGTTGTTGTAACTTAGCAGGTTCTTGATTTTAGAATGCAACGTGAAACACAAGTGGAGAAATTTTAAAGAGCGAAATAAACCTTGCAGGACTGGATCCCGTATCATCATCAACAGTCCATCCAGAATCATCGGCATCACCAGGTGCCAGATCAGCATCGATCGATGCGGATGAGGGAGGGAGTACGGTAAGAACTCTGAGATATACTATCAATTTTCAGAACACAATGGCGACACCCTATTGGCGAATGTGGTTTCTCTTGATTTGAGTAGGCCGCGTGAAGCATAAATGATGATAATTGGCGAATTGACTGAACGAGACCATGAAAAGTTTCTTGAGTCGCCGATTGATCTTTGATCTTTCCAGATTCCTTCTTCGTCCTCGAGGAAGCGCAAGCACCAGCAGCGAGTGGACAAGAGCTATGTGAGTGTTTCTAGGAAATTTGTAAGATCAAAGATCAGATTTTATTGTTTTCATCTCCTCTCATCAGATTATGTCCATTGACTACACGTTACCTCAAGTAGCTAGTAGATATCTGATCTTGTGAATTTTTCTGATGATACTCAAATCAACCAACGGATCTCATGCGTAGTAGTAGACTTTGAAAGGCAACGATGTGACTAGTCACTTTAACGTCTCGCACTCCTCATTCCGTGTACTATCTCGCCCAAAAGCTGTGGATTTCCGCAGTAAGTGACTAGCCACATAGTTGTCTTTCAAAGTCTACTTAGCAGTAGCCGATCTGTGATATTTGACCATCCATTGTTCATCTCTTGTCAGATCCTGCCCCGTCCCGGCCACACCATCGTGCGGCGCCAGTCGAACATTGTGTGCCAGACGTGCGGCGAGGCGAGTGAAGAATACTAATTGTATGAATTAGGGAAACTGAGTAGAGTAGTACTTTCATATCAACTAACACTTGCTTGTGTTTCAACCTTTATTGATATCGAGATACTACTGGGGTAAATGATTATTGGCCTGGTCCCGATGCAATACAATGATGACGAAAACAGCCAACAGAAGGTAATAAGAATGATAAATCGATAAATCGATAAATCGATAACACAGTAATCAATGTATTTTGCAGGGCGGTTTCGTGACCTGCTCCAGCATCGACCACCACATGAGGAAAGCGCACCGGGCGGGCGTGCATCAGGTAAAGTAGCCGAGCAGCATTTCTCGAAATATGGGAGTTGCAAGTGTTGTTGCATTGCGCCAACTATTGGAATCTATAGGGATGGGTTTATTTTCGTTCTTCTCAGCTTTGACCCTATTTTTGAGCTATTTTGATGAGTATTTCTTATCTTTTGTGAATATCCTGAGCCCTTCTGTCCTTTGATATTCGAGTTCCACTCCAGGCCGGCATGTGGATGCACTGTACCCGCTGTGCGCAGGACTTCTGCAACATCTCTTCTGTGAGGACGCACGTGGCGAATGAGGGAGATGGACAGGTGAGAATACGGTAATTTCTAAATTCCTAAAGGACCACGTATGACTACGGTAAAGGGTGCTACGGTAGATCATTTTATCACGGGTCTCCTGTAAAATCGTAGGAACCTGTACGACAGTAAAAAATATTTTGCCTTTGAATCGGGCAAACATACTTCGCCTAGGTGTAATGAGGCCAACGAGAACGGTCATTCATTTTATTTCTCGAAATTTGCATATCTACGTGACTTTTTGACCTATAACTTCAAAAGGCTGCATCTCGCTTTGTTTTTGACCTACCGGGTTCTAACTTATTCCAATCGATTCGTATTGTCATTGCCTTCAATTTACTTTTCAGTGATCACATGGAAAAATGCCATCTTTCATGCTTAAATTCCGAAAAACTGTTTTTGTGCATACATTATGCAAATTATCTCGAAATTTTCTCGTTGTGTACACGATTTTTATTGGTCAATCTGATTCCCCATCCTATGGGTGAGGTTCCCTATTATTTCATTTCCCCCAAATTTGGGCGCCCGATAGTGATCTCTTGACGCTATTTTTGGAACTTTAACTAATTTTTTTGCGCTGAAAAATAGCGTCAAGAGATCTCATGATTTCATCGTTGTGTTCACGAATTTTAATTTCCATTTCGATTACCCATCCTATGGGTGACGTTCCCTAGTGCATCACTGTCCCCAACTCTGGGCGCCCGATATTGTTCTCTTGACGCTATTTTTCAGCGCGAAAAAAATAGTTAAAGTTCCAAAAATAGCGTCAAGAGATCACTATCGGGCGCCCAAATTTGGGGGATATGAAATAATAGGGAACCTCACCCATAGGATGGGGAATCAGATTGACCAATAAAATTCGTGTACACAACGAGAAAATTTCGAGACAATTTGCATAATGTATTCACAAAAACAGTTTTTCGGAATTTACGCATGAAAGATGGCATTTTTCCATGTGGTCACTGAAAAGTAAATTGAAGGCAATGACAATACGAATCGATTGGAATAAGTTAGAACCCGGTAGGTCAAAAACGAAGCGAGATGCAGCCTTTTGAAGTTATAGGTCAAAAAATCACGTAGATATGCAAATTTCGAGAAACAAAGTGAATGACCGTTCTCGTTGGCCTCATTACACCTAGGCGGAGTATGTCTGGCCGATTCGAATGCAAAATATTTTTCACTGTCGCAAAAGTCTTTGATTTTCCTACGTTTTTACAGGAGACCCGTGTTATGGTAGGGCAGGTGAAGAACTGTGAATGAGGGAGATGGACAGGTACGACAACTCAGGATACGATAGGGATACTGTAAAAGGGGGGGGGGGTTACAGTGAGAACTTAGCCAAGGAATGAGGGAGACGGAGTGGTGAGCGGCCGAGTTGGGGCGGGCACAGCATTTCCCGAGTTGGTTAAAGGAGGGCTATTAGCAAAGAAATGGGCGAAAACATGCATTTATTCGCTGCAAAAAACCTGGGTCGAAGGAGGCATCGAACCACCGGCCTCCAGAGAGCTTGACCGGAGCTCTAACCACTGCGCTACACTGGGGTGTTGGAGCTGCTCCTCTCATTTCACATTATGATCGAGATGCTTTCACATTCAAATTC
>LS506737.1:52053-76233 GCA_900490845.1 Pristionchus japonicus
ATTTGTCTGAAAAACAGCAGTCCAGCATGTTCTGAGGCCTTTTTCACCCCCGGGAGCCCCCCTATATCCTATGTTGAAATATTTTTAAATCATGCCTACGCATCCACTCTTTCATTTAATGAAATAAAATTCACTGCGTTTGGGGTTCTAGGTAGTGGTTGCATTTTTAGAATGATCCGGTTTTCAGTCTTTCGATCATAACTTTTTCGAAAAAAATCGAAATTTTAATTTTTCAAATGATTCTTGTTTCTCATATTTTTCCGCGTATTTTGAGCCGTAGAACAAGTTTCTAGCTCAACTGGGTCGTGAGATACACTAGAGCCGTGACCAGAACCGGAAAATCACTAAAAGGCGGCCGTGGGACAAGATGACCGGATACACCGAATCCTTGTCGCCTGGGTATGTAACCACCATAACATGGTTGACTTCAATTGGGTTTGAAAAATCTAGTTCCGAATGGGGCTGTTTTTCATACATTCTCTCCTGATTCTTATGTTATACCGTAGTCTCCAGTTATCGATTTTTCGTTTCACCAAACACTCTGCATAAAATCCCTCAATTTTTCGCACTTCTCTACATTCCATTCTTCCCTTCCCCCCACTGCCCTTCGGCGTGCGCTTAGTGCATAAACTTTGCGCTGCTGCTCTTTTCACCTCGCTCTTGCGTCATCGATGGCCTTTCCTTGCTAATTCCACTGCTCAAGGGCTCGTGTTATACAAAAATGATTTGCATACTATTTTTCAGCGTTGACATGGTACCGAGTGGTTCTTGCCTCCAGCTACCAGTTACTCCTATTTGCCATTCGTCCTGTTATTTGTACTCGTAGCTTCTTCTCGCCTCACTAACTGAATCAGTGCTCATCCCTCTCTCCACTTCCCTCACCCCCTCACCACGCTGACAGTACAGAGAGCACTGCATAGCCTAACCTCCCTCAACCCCTGAGCTTCTTTTCCGCTCTGCTAAGAATGCATGTCTGCTTGGGGCGGATAACCGGTCCGGGAGCACGCGTCCCGTGCAAGCAATGGCGCGTCATCCTTCTTTTGTTTGAGGCTTGTTTGATGGTAAAATCAACGCCTCAAGCACTGATCATCTAGACCCGGCTGCTTCATCAAATCTTATGAAAACACTGGAGAACCACCTGAGCAACAGACTGAACCCATCAAACCCCCTCGAAACCGCAAAATTTCATGAGCTTTTTGAACAATCAGCCTGATCACGATCATTTTATCATCGCATCCCTTCCGCGGGTGGGGTGCATTGATTCTGATCTCAACGTCACCTCTCCACTTCAACATCAGCCCAGGTCCCCGGCCGGTCCATGATAACGCTTTCCCCTGGTCAGTGTCGTCATTCGACCTCACTACGTCACACTTCACACGAATTATCAGCCAGACAACGCGAGATAGAACGTTAAATTGAGAGAATGAGGCAACAACCCTTCCCATCCAGAGCAGCCAAAGAGCGAATGTTCATTACCCTCGCACAAACTATGAGAATAATCTGCTTCTGCATGTGAATCGAACGCGCAAGGGGCCAGAGACAAAGGTCACCAGGGCTGGCGGCGACGAGGAACAGTATTGGTAGGGCCTGCGTCACCATGACCATGGGGTCGCCGGCGGCGTGGATACCTATGGCCAGAGATCCCTGATCACCGCAATTTCGTATTCGATCGAGGTCAACGATCGCAATCTAGTACACACACTAATCAAAACAACGCACCGAATGGGAAGAACGTTCTCTATTGAATCTCGCCTACACTCGAGCACAGCGGGGCTTCTCAATTCTCACAAATTCCAATAGTTCCACGTCTAGTTCCCTGTGTGAAAAACATCACCAGACACGCCACGCCACTTCCAACCACCGAGAACGACTATGAAACATTCGCCACATCACTGTTTCCGAATGCGGAATATATTCAAACTTCCGGATGTTCACAACACGCCATAAGCCGGCTTTCTGGCTGGTCAGATACTCGATATACCACACATACCTGTCCACGCCGCCGGCCTGTGACCTTTTTGCACAGCGTGCAAAAAGGTCACTCGCCTCCAGCCCTGGGCAGGTATGATACCACAGGCAACCAGGAGTATTACTGTTGCCCAGGCGCTAAGCCTCTTCCGCTCTCTCGAGTACTCTTCCGCCATATCATAACCCTCGGATTACCATGTCTCTTCGCCGGGAATTCCCCGCTCATAAACCTCCCGCCACGGTCCGATTTCGAGAGCCATTTCACAACGATTACCCCAACTAGGCAATCAAAACATACAATCCTGGCCCATCTGCTCAGTTATTATCAACGCAAACAGTGGTGGTGGTCATGCACAATACCTACTTTGTCTGGTAAATATTTGCGCCCTGGAGCAGCTTCCAAACACCTCTTGCGTTTCCTTGTTGTGATGAAATTCTTGAACCAGAATCACTGATCAATGCCAGCTTCTCCACTTCCCTTCCTCAACCATAAATCTTCCTCCCCATCCCACTCCTCTCAAATCTCGCGTCGTCGTCCATTTTCTATTGCCTTACACATTACTCCTCTCAATTCCCTTCATTCCCTTCACATCTGAAAGCCAATCAAAAGCCACACATTCGAGAAGATGGATTCTGCACATCTGTCTGTTGGTTCTGACCACATTTCGAGCACGCTTCTTCATTTATAGAGTTCAAGCTACATACAACGATTTCTAAACGCTTATTGATCGAGCGATATCAATAAGAACATCTTCAGAAGCTACATCCATCGTTCAACTGAGTTCACCGATTCCTCCAACCCTACAATCCCCTCTTTTTGCTCTCCTACTTAGGCTCTGCGATCCCTACGCTTCATCTGAGGAAGCGAAGAAGAAGAAAGGGAAGACGAGGGAGAGATCAACAGTCATCGTCTCTTGCCCATACGCACTCTCTCGCACAGGTTGACTGGATAACGTCTCCTTAGAATGGAGAGCCGTCTCTGCAGAAAGGGAAGAAAGGACAACAGATGAAAGGGGGAAGCTGGTCAGTGATCGTGGACAGAAAGAAGCGCGCAATTGGAACATCATCATCATCGGAGCAATTTCTAAATCCCGGCCCTCAACTCTGGCGCCATGTTTTCGAAACGTGTGATATTCCACGATAAACCCCTTGATCCCAGTGAATCAACTCTAATCAACGCTACCTCAAAGAAACGCTTGATTTTTAACAAGAAGAAAACTGCATACACCACGTAGCACCTCTGACTATTTTGAACACAAAATACGCTATATTTTCGAAACGTTGTGTGCTAATCCCCTTGATCTCCTATTTCTTCACCTCTCCTCTTTTTCAAAACAATCGTCGCGTCTGATCGCTTCTACTCGATCAGGAGCTATCGTCTGCCTCTGACTCTCTCCATTTCCCATGCTCTCTCACATACCAGACAGCGAGAGATCACGCACAATTGAGAGAGCCGCACTACTTCTACTCCGCTGAGGTCACCGACCGGCTGTGCAAATCTCTGCGTCTTTCGCAAGAACGCACATTTTGCAGGATTCCGCTACCGTAATCACAAATAAAGTCAGTCATCAATGCAACTACCGTACCTGCAGTTTCGCCTCGTAGTACGGTCGGGCTTTGGCGATGGCGCTACCGTACTTCTTGCTGAGCTCCTTCAGCTTCTCCGACCAGCTGCCCTGGATCTCCCTGAAATCAATCGATAATCTACCGTAATCCCCATTTTCCGTTCAGAACCCGCTCAGTCTACTTCCTGGTTCTAGGACGCGTGGCCCTTGAATGGAATGAGGACAGCGCCTCGTCTCTGATTCCGCTTTCTTTTCTTCGTTTAGTTTGCTCTTCTTCGCAATGGCGAAATCTACGCTCGAGACGTTCCGATCTTTCTGCTCTTGCAGTCTAAAGCGTGGTGCAAATACGCCATTCTCGAACTTTACCAAAACCCGGATCAATTATCGATTAGTAGGTCACATCGCCCTCCCACCTCCTACCTCCCTCATCTCCCCCTCCAGCAAACAGAAGTTTCCCTTCCCCACAAAGCGAGTGACAATATGGGAGACGAAAGAAAGAAGTCGATCCCAAATAGGAGCCTCTCTTTCTAATTGGGCCCTTCACGCTAACCTATTCAAATAGTCATCTACACTAGGCCCAAAATAGCCAAAAGTACACGTTTGCTTTCAGTATAGTTGCTCGCTCTGTCTCACGGGTACTCCCCAGCAACTCCCTCGCAATTCAAGGTCCAGCGACGAGATAGCGTGCGAAACTGAGAGAGCGCAGAGACAAATGCAAGAGACCAGCCAAGTACCTGGGTAGACAAATACTAGTGAGGCGCCTCGAGTTACTTTTCCCGCGCATGTATGTAGTATAACATCAGTAACAGAGACGTCTATCAGAGAACTGACGCATCAAGAAACGCCCGACATCATGAATGGTGTTTTGCGTATTTCACTATTGATAGATAGAGAAGTAGACGATCAGCGAGCTCTATATTCGCTCTTAGCTCTATAGCATCAGTAGCAGGACTGCACATCAGTTCCTAATTCAGGTTGCCTAAGGATGACGAAACCCCCAGTCTGTAATAGACACCGATCATGTGTTTCTCTATTTCAGCCTTCTCACCATTTCCCGATCTCTAAAAACACCGCACACTGGCAAGAGGAGATCACCGATCGGGCTACACACACTCTGTTCCGGAACCTTTTATTACCAAAGATCAAAGATCAAGCTCCAAACTACAAAACATAAACGCGGTTCTTCTACCTCTAGAGACCGAACTACCATCTACTCTGATCAAACAACGATCCTAAAAGATCAAAGATCAAACTCCAAACATCCACTCACCTAAACTCAGTCCTTCTAGCTCTAGAAACCAGGATACCATCTACTCTGGTCAAAGTAGAAACCCTCCAAAGATCAAAGATCAAACTCCACTCACCTAAACGCGGCTCTCGCCCCGTCCAACTGCAGCTCCAACTTGTTGATCACGTCGGTGGCAATGTTCAGCTTCTCCAGCTCCTCATGCACGGCGTTGAGGTGGCGAGGGTCGAGCGAGGGGAACGTGTCCTCTTCTGGAAAGATCAGAGATCAACGATCAGAGATCAAACTAGAACTGGACTCTGTTCAAACAACAGATTATTATGGTGCTGACCAGTTATTCGGTTTCATCACTAGTTCCCTGACATTAGCTCAGCAAACAGCTTTGATATCCACAACCTTGGCCAGTTATCCCTCTGACTCACTGCTCTAATCGCACACGCACTCAATCACACATCCAGAGTTCGCCTGTTGATGACTCACTCGCCCTACTACACCTGATTCAAACCACGGAATGTGCCAGTGTCTTGGTCATTCTACTAACAAGACCAAAGATCAAATAAAGTATCTAATTAGAATCATCATAGTCACCATCATAAAACACTAACGGGCGTCACTAACAGGTCCATAACGATCCAAGAAACAACTGCAAAAACCAAAAAGACTAGATCCTGAAGATGAAAGATCAAAGATCACTGACCAGAAGAGTCATCGCACGGCTCCTCCCGCTCGCCCTCCTCTCCCCCGAGCGACGAGCCGACGTCGTCCAGGTCGCCCACGCACGAATCGGAGGCCGTGCACGAGTCTGGAAAATCGATAATTTATTACTGTAGCCTTGGGTTACGGTAGGTTACGGGATCGATCAATTATGAATAGATACTCGGCTATGGTAGTTCAAGAATTGAATATGTTTAGGTTACGGCGCCGATCGATTGCTGCGTTGACTATACAATCCCTTGAATCTCAGTTCTAATCGCCATTCAATCCCCACTCGAATTCCTTCAGATTCTCCTTCTAGCCACTTCCTCATTCCTTATCAAACTCTGAATGCGGGCCGTCTCTCCGGTGTTTGCCCAACTCGCGCGCCGCGGGCATTCCTCTCTCTCCGGTCTCCACACAGAAGATGGCTCTCTAGTCGATCAGTCATCGCGAGAGATCATGCGAGTGAGAGGATCAGATCACTCGGGAATTCCTCACGGATACCCGCGGATGGCACACCCTCTCACGCTTCACGCGCGGCGTGGATCTCACGCACGTGAATCTACTCTGGTCTTCTTGCGAGCTCAGATTACGGAACTCTCGCCCTTCAACTCCCTTCCCATACAAACCCAACGCACAATGGTTCCATTCAACTCGCCAGTCCCCCTCTCTCAGCTTGCGCTCTCACTCAAAAGTATCTCTCGAGCATGCTTGGCTGAACACTTTCAAGCCTTTTCTCTCCCTCGGTCTCACAAGTTTGGCGAGCTATAGCGAAGCGAATGGGCGATTATGAAAGAGCAACGATTTCGCCAAACATGAGTCTGGCCTCAAAAAGGACAAATGCGTTTCGAAATCCGTGAAACTTCTGAACATACGAACCAATGATGAAGATACGAATTATGAGTCAGGAAACAATTTCATCGAACCGAAAGCACGAAAACATAGTGCAATTCCACAACAACGTTGACGCATGAGCCCTTTTGGGACGCTCGAAGCGATAGCGCTTCCTCAAAATTGGTCCTCTCTCGCCCCCTCATCGCATCATTTTTCATGGCAACTTCTCATCCCTTCTCGGCGCTCTCTTCGTTTCGCATGCTCTCTCGTCGCTGCTCGCGCGCCCTTCTCCCCAACATAAACATCACCTGAGTCACCCGATACTGTGATCGCCCCTCGCCTCCTTCCGACGATCCCATGCTACTTCGCCATAGTATAGCGAGATGAACCAACCATGGCTACTCAATGACTAATCAATTATTAGCTCTAGTGGTCAAACACCATCATTACTTTTTCCGGTGCTTCATCCAACTGTCCACTGTTTACAACAGAGAGAGAAAGAACCACGGAGGAATCAGTTCCCGAATTTCAACGCCACGAACGAAGAGTCTATTGTTATTCATGATTCCTATGTCAGAAGCCGATGCATCACACAACGCCCACCGGTGGATTACATAAAAATTGCAAATTGGTTGAAAAACAACGGTTCCTGATACGCTGAAACGTGTATAGATTCCAATCATTTTCGGCACTAGGTCGGATGAGAGCATTCGGATGAAAACATACTGGATGAGCACCTAATGAGGGCGAGAGAACAACTGTTATGTAATAGACGGAATATGCAAATGGATCTCATCCAGTAGGCTATCATCCGAATGTTCTCATCCGACCTAGTGCCTCATCTTCCCGTCATTGCCAATCTGTCTTACTATGACGTACACGAGTGCAATAAAGCCACTTCGCTTGCCAGTTATCAATCGGTTTCAGCGCCAACAAGTTATTGTCTGCCGTTCTGGTTCTACGGCTAGACTATCCATAAACAACTCTGCTCTTGGCCAGACATCCCACAGAAGCACTCAATCCACCAACAACCTATTACCCCTTCCTACGGCTTTTTGCCTGTGTTTACCCTTCATGCTGTTGCTTCTCTTTTCCTTCAGAGAGACCCCCGGCGACTATTTCAAGTGGTCGCGGAGGGGCGCTTTGGAGAGAGCGGTCAGAGAAGCCAGAGTGGCGCTCAGCTGATTCAAATCGCCTTAAGGAGCAGGAGCGCGGTAGCTTTTTGTGTGTTCCCGGAACGAAGCAAGGATTGGTGAAGAGACGCAGAGGACAATACCAAGCTTAGTTCCACTCACTTGAGGCGCTCTCTGCCTGTCTGGATCTCTCCAATCTACACACTATCTCGCTCTGTCTGATCAGCGAAATAGCATGCAAATCGAGGAGAGTCACTTGAGAGAATGATGAAAGAGAACGCACACACATACAAGGTTTGGACATGAGCAATGCCCCAGGCGGCGGCGACCATTCCTATTACTCATCCTCAGTTATTCACACAACAAGGATTGACAGAAATAGTCCTCGATCGCACATTGAAATAACATCAACATCGCGGAAACCCCTCAAAACGCGTCTAATAACCACTGTATTTTCCGCGCGTATCCAACCAGCTGAATCGAGCGCGAGAACCTACGTAAATCGACTTATTTTCCACTCATGTCTGCCTGCTTTCCTTCTCCACTTGCCTCAACTCGTTTTCACGTTACTATGCGTGCGTCAGAGCATCGCCTAGCAACCAACTCGCTTCTGATTGCGCACCCCCGCGTTTCGAAATTGGCACATGAAGCCCCGGATTAGCGTATCTCCTCTACTACTACTACACCTGATTCGTACAGATTGAGCCCAGTATGGAAGCAGTAAAAATCATGTTTATGGATATAATTTTCAGATCTCAAGACTCGTTAGAAAACGTGCCGTAACCCTATCCATTCGCAGCTCGGATCTCTTCTTCTTGACAAAAAGCTTTGCGACAGCTGACACCCAACACGTGGAACTTTCTTCGTGTTTCAACTTCTCCTCGTTATTGCATCATTCCTAACCCATCTTTAACTTAATCACCCCTCAAAAAGGAGCACAATATGTACCCGTCAACTGCCCTGGGTGTACACTGCCACGGGCAATGGGGAAGTATGTGCATTGTCCAACCACTCGCTCTCCATTCCTGTTAGCCCTCTAGGTACTCCCTCCTCTCGCCCCGGCAGAGGGGTACTATTCATACTGGCTATGTGCAATTCGATCGGGCGCGGGATTCCTAGGAGGAACTGCATTGCAGGGAGGGAAAGAGAGGCGGGATACTTGGGATGTTAAACTTTCGAATATGAGTTACTTTATGCAAAACCAACTCAAAACAGTAGGAATTTAGCTTCCTTATGCTTTTAGCAAAGACAGGGGCAGAGACGCAGAGGAACTCAGATCAATCGCCTCGATCCAGACCGGATCGCATATAATGGGCAGAGGGAAGAAGAAAGCGAATCGCTCGCACTCTGGCTTCTCTGGCCGCTCTCTCCACTTCCAACACTATTTCGTCAATGCAAAAATCCGCGCTAACGATGTGTTGACTGCAAGTACTGTACTGCACTCTAGCAAAAAAGTCAGTCCGCGCGATGTTATGGCAGGATGTACTTTACTACTGTACTGACGGCGGCAAGTGCGCGGAATGATAAGTAAAGAAGGGCGAAGAGGGGAGGAAAAGAGGCGAGAGAATACGCAAAAGTGAGAGACCAATCGAGATTCGCATCAAAAAGTGAACAGGAATTGTTACCGCGCAGGCGAGAGAGCAGGCAAAATCGAGAGAGTGCGCAGGAGACACAAGATAGAAGAAGTAACAAGTTGAGCGAGAGCAATAACAAGTCATTCATCGATCGATCGGCACCATAATCAAGTACTGTAAGACACTCACCGCTATTTATCGACAGCGCTCCACGGGTGGTCGTCGGCTGATCCTTGATCTTCAACCCGTCTGAGGAAGGGGGCGGGGCCACGGCGCCCGCCAGCATCGAGGCATCCAGCATGTGAACGCCTGCAATCAGACAAATTTTTTGCGAAAAGTGCGCGGCAACGATTCAATAACCGAAACTATCGACACGAAACAGCCAAAACTTCAGCGAATAGTGCGCGGCAGCGCTTCTATACTATCACTAGTGGGCGGGGCCTCATAATTGGCTGCTAATTAACGGACTAGACTGTTGCCGGAAGGGGGAGGCTAGAGCGGCAGACGGCCAGAGTCACCTCCGCAGAGGGCAATCTTCTTTGGTTCCGGGTGGTTTCGCTCTCACATGAGACATACAATAGAGATGGTAAGAGACGCAGAGGGCACATGCAAAAGTGAGAGTGGAAGACAGACCCCGGAAAGGGAAAAGTGTGTGTGTTTCTCCTTCCTCCAGAGAGTGAAAGGTGGTGACCGGGTGATTTTCACTAATTGCCCGCTCAGCTCCTTTCCAAACAACCGGAACCACTTGCGAAAGCGAAAGGGAGGATCACTTTCTCTCCTACCTTTGGCAACTGTAACTTCCGTAATCAGTTCAAATGCCCGCAAAATTGTCAAAGCGACGTTAAAATTGGAGGGAAACGGGAGGGAAGGGGACAGAGAGGGGGTGAGAGGGAGGGGAGGAGCGAGGGGGCAGGTAGGCGGGTTCTACTAGAGATGCGAGCGTGCACTCTCGTCGTCTCGCTCGTTCTCTCGATTTCGCGTACTCTCTCGTCTGCATACTCTTTCTCTTCGTTCTCCTCTCTCGTACTGTTCCCTCGTGAACTCTCGCGTTCCCTCTCTTTCAAGGACAGTCCAAATTGTCAACCTCTACTACCTGATCTCTCACTAGTTCGATGAAAGAGAGAGAATGCGAAATAGAGACACATTGTTCACGATCGAACTGGAGAGGTAATTGGGTGGGGGATTGGTTGCTACTAACCCCTCGGTCGAATTTAGAGGAGGGAAGCGATGGTCTGAGCATCTTCACTTCACATAGCATTTCACTCTGACCCGTCTCGTATTGAGCCACTTGGTTTAGTTCCATTCAATGCGATTGCTAGTTCGCTTCACGGAGCGGAGTAAATACGTCCAGATGTTTCCAATAAGCCGGTCTCGCAATATCATGAGAGCAGTAAGGGCCATATGGTCCTGGCTAGCCACGGGATTCGGACTATACAACTCATGAGGTCCCTAGAAAAATCAGTCTTCGATACCCAATTATTACGGTATCCCCATTCCAGCATACGGTACACATCTGATACACACAGAGTGCGTCACGCTACCGTCGCTCGTGCGACGCCACAACAATTACACGGAAACAGCGGCGGCGAAAAAGAGAAAGAGGAGGAGGAAAGACGGGGAGGAAGTAACAATAAACTGTATACAATACAGTAACAATATAATGTCGCTGGAAACTATAGTCGTCAAAAATGTATTCACGGCAGTACAAAATAGCCACAGACTTCAGTTCTCTCATAAAATAGATACAGTACATCAGAGTACTCTCTAGTTGAAAGAAGACTACGTAGTATCGATGTAGCGATAATGATGTACATCACTCGGGCAATGGTCAGTCTCTTTACATCTCCGGCTCTCTCGCTGGTCAGACAGTGCGAGAGAACATGCAAAACAGAGAGAGCGCGATCATTATTACTACGCGGATTACAGTGGACAGTACCACGCGGATCACTTTCCATTGAACATTGCTCTCGCTCTCTCCATTTCACACACTATATGAATTCATGATCCACTAGAGATCATGCGAAATCAAGAGAGATAGCTGAACAGCAGTCAAAACGGATACTCTTAGATCGGACAGCTCGATAGGCTAGAGATCACGCAGAATTGAGAGACCGGGATGATTCTAAGCCTTTCGTTTTCCCCAAATCACCGGCGAGGAGATTCTTATCGCGTTCTTGGCAAGAAGCGTGAGCTCGACTTTGCTTCTCTACTCCTCTCTTTAATCAACGCTCTATCAAAGCACTCTCTCAATTCTACGTGCTCTCTCGCCTGGACTGATAGGCAAGATAGTTCACGCCTTTGAGAGATAGAGTGATCATCACCGTCAATCGACTCCGCAGGTCACACGGGTCGCTCACATACTAGAGAATAATCGCCTAGCGTGAGAATGACGGATGGAAATGTACTCGCAATGATCAATAATCAAACGGAGATACCAAGCCACATTTCTCTGAAACCTCATTGAGAGTTTGAGAGAATGAGAATGACGAACGGTAGAAAGGAGAAATGCAATAAGTTTCACATGCACTCGCAAAGATCAATATTTATAGTGGAGCTAAGATAACTATCGAGCATGGGAAAATTATAAGAACGCTTCCGAAAAGTTCCCACGAAAAGCGTTAGAATGATGTGCGTGACGCAAAGTGGGGGCAGAGTAATGCCGTCGACCCCTGATATAATCCCGAAGACAAACTATTTTCCCGGGAAACTCGAGAAAAACGGCCAAAACATCTCCGAATTCAGGAAGTATCGGCTCCAAATCGGCGGTATCAATTGTGAAATTGGGCGGCGAGGGAGCGAAATTTATGCAAAGCGCTGGGCTGGTTAGTCGGGTGACTTTTCACCCTTCCGGGAGCAGGAGAGAGGAGAAATTGTGAGAAGTGGCAGAGGCAAGACTCTGTCTCTTCTGTCCCCAGGGATCATGCCAGGGGATAATGCTGCCAAGATACGCATCGCATAACAATACATTCAACATTAGATAATTAATAAAGCCATTCCTCAATCAATATTCCTACCGTACTTCACGTAAACAAGACGATCAGGAAAGACGAACACGCGGTTCAGTTCAACAAAACATTGGGCTGAATAGCCTGAGCGAGATTAGGAGGGCGCCCATTCAATGGGAATGATCTGGTTCGTTCGCCCACATGAATTGCGCTAGGAACAGCGCTGCTCTCTCCGTTTCCCGTGCTCTCTCGCCGTCGATTTATCACGAACAATTAAAGAGGCAGCCGAACAGCAGTCGAAGTGGATACGCTAGATGGGACGGCCCGATAAACCCACTAAATGGTCTCTCTTGAGCACTATTCCCCCCTCTAAGCTCTTTCACTCTTCCTCCGGAAGAGGGATGAGGAGGAAGGGACTGAGAGAGCCTCTTCTCTTGACTCAATCCGGAAATTGTTAAGGGATAGCCGAATCGCATCTTCGCATCTACTCCTCATCTTCAGTCCCACATCAGACTTTGATGCAATTCGACCACATTTTAATCCCCAATTCGAATATTAACATCTTGCAATGAGGAAGCCCCAAAGTGCCTGGGAATATCTCTGGCGAAATCGGAGGACATAAAAACGGGCGGGCCATGAATCAGAGGCACTCTCCCACGAGGCTGCGCTTCCTCGGTTTAAACTGAGCAGGCAGAGAGTGACGAGAGATCGTGCGGAAACGAGAGAGTCAGACGAAAGAAGGGCTGAGATAGTGGAAATAGAGGCAGTTGCGAAGTATCACGAGACTGGAGAAAAAACGACATGACGAATGGGGCCAGGAGTTGGGCGGAAATCACGTAATGGATGTAAGATTTGATCACGAATGCCTGATCAACTATTTTAGAACAATATTCAAGCTCTCTCACTATTTTCTGCATTGTTTTTCGAAACCACAGTTCTGAACGCTGTTCGGACAGCTCATCTAGAGCTTAATTGGTCGAAATCCGACGATAAACTGTTGAGCGGGCATTATTGGACGAACGGATCAAACGACGTTCTCGATCTACCATCAGAGAGAACCGGAGAATGCATTGAGTCAAGAGAGAATTAAGCGAAATGCTCGGAACCGATTAAACCCTCGGCCTCTGATCGGTCACATTGCTCTCTTTCACTCTCTACTCCCCTCTTCCTCCAATCACTGGCTTTCTCTATTACTCTCTTCTCTTCGCACACTCTCTCGCCTCCCTCCTATGACTCAGCCCCTCGGGAACACGAATGTCAACACTGCAGGAGGGAGTAGGAAGAGCGACAACAGATCACGAACCGGAGACTAAAAAGCGGATACGCTATCGCTGTCAAAAAATCTGCAGGGCCGTCACTTAGTCGAGATTAAAAGCCGGCTGCGAGCGGGGCAGCATCTTATTATTGTTCCGCCACTCCGTCTTCCCTCACTGCCGAAAACAACCGTAAATCATCGTGTGAAACTCGCCCTGAATAGTGGGGAAAATACAGAAGCCACTCTCTTTTCCAATTCTAACACTGCCTGAGCTGCTAGACTGCACGTAGAAAAGGAGAGATTCGTCGAAAATGTGCCGCCCTGAACAGCCGCCACTTTTGTTGATTGAGGTGTATCACTCAGGTCAGGACAGCCACTCAAAGGGGGCGGAGCTTGCGGAAAGGACAAACCTCAACCTAAAGTTATCACCCATTGTGCGAGCTGCAGACCGTAATATCAGCGCCTTGAATTGTGCGATAAAAGCCATTCAAACTTGGAAGGCAGAAGAAATCGCAGTGCAAATATGCCCAAAAAAGGGCTGAGAATGGGAGTCTTTCGCAAGCGACAACAGACCAAGAACCAAAGACTCTTACCTTTTTTCTTTTTTCTTTTAGAATTCAGAAATCTCTCCTCTCCATGAGAACTCTCTCAAGCAGCGCCTAATCGCATTTGGTCGCGGAATCCAGATTCTTCGGTAGCCTAGCAGGACATCCAAGAACATTCAAATTTTCATTACCTACTCCTGAATGAATTCATGGACTCATATAACTGCCAAAAGACAATCAAGGACAGACACGTACGAAAATAAATGGAGGCCGAATCCCCCGCAGCTGTCCCCTCGGACAAAAGCCACTTCATCAAGCTAAAAGCTGACGGAAAAGAGATAGAGGATTGACCCCATACCACCTAAACAGGGGGGTACCACACGGATATGAAAGGATCCTAACGGGATGGGTTGTGACCGGGTCATCCTCCCTAATTATGCGGCCACCGCATTAATTCGGTGCGTTCCATTCATCTACCCTGCAATCATTGTTGTTCCGGGACGAATCCAGAGAATGGAACTTCGAACACAATCAAAAATGCAGAACTTGCCTGCGGCTAGAGCGGATTACTCCATCTATGCCAAGAAGGAACAAGGAATCTCTCGAATATGCATTCACCCTCACTTTCTGTGGCAGGTGGGACAGTAAGTTGAATCGAGAGAAGGAGATTAACTCTCCAAGAGTCGAAAGCGGATTGCCATTCTCTGCGAATTGTGTTCCCAATGCGGAAAAGTTCTCACAATTTTCTATCTTCGGCTTGGGAAATTGGAAGGAAAGTGGGAAAATGAATCATGAGTAACTCGGAAACTCATTGCTGACTCAGGAAGGAAGAGTGAAGTTGCAAACTTCCAGGAATCTTGGAAACTCCGGTTGTCAAATACGAAAATGATTCACAATCAGAAACGCACACTACCAAGCACCAAGGAGAATCTACAAGAGTCGAAAATTGAGAAACTTCATTAAATTGTAAATGGACGGAAGTAAGAGCATTGTTGGAGCGCCGGAACTTCATGATTGGCAACAACAACGTACATCAACAGAGCATTACGATTGCTTCATCACTACGCAATCTCGCACTAGTCAAGGTTTCGACCATCAATTATCAGTAGCGTTCCCTCTTCTCCACTTACTCCCCCGCGCACTCTCTCACTTTCCCATGCTCTCTCACCCTTCCTCTGACCTCTCTGCGCTCTCTCACGTTGATCTACTCTCTCCTCACCGTCTTCTCCAGTTCTATTTACTGTGTTAGATGCGTGAACTGGTATGCGGGGCGAGAAGCGAGGAGCCTAGAGAAAGACGATATATCACGCAAATAGAAGAGAGTTCGACGAGAAAAACGGTGAAACCTACGAAAAGAAACAGCAAACTAGGGCAGTTTACTAGCCGGGCAAAAAATATTTGCCCAGTTATTTCAAGCGGCTTCATGTCAACGAACAACGAGTCAACATCTAATGATCTAGTTCTCCCTGGATCGCTTGCTTACTCACTCTACCCGGAAAAGCATGATCAAAGTCAATATTTTCCTTAGAGAAAGCATGTGAATCGTAGAACCAGAACAACTCGTCAATATTTTCAAGGACAGTCCGTCAATCGGGGCGCAAATATCGGAACGGGAAAATAGGGGAAGTGTTCCGGGGGCGCGCGCTCGTTCTCCCACATGGACTGATCAAACAGAACGGTGAATAGACGAAGAATTCACCGAGTCTCTCAATAACACACGATCTCTCGTAGGGTAGAAAAGAGGAAAGTCAACGCGAAAGCAAGAGATCTCCGTGAAAATCGAACACGTCGCACAGAACAACTCCATTCGCGCATAAAGATCTGCCCGGACAGATAATGAACAGGAAAATGGATTCGATACGCAGGCTAGAGATCACGGCAAAGTGAGAGAGTCGCTGCAGTTCTGTTGAATTTTCGACTAGGCTCGCTTCGACTGCGCTGCGCCTCATGATCTATTCATAAAATGGGCTTGCTGGCCAGGGACTGGCGCGAGTGAAATGAGGTATTACCCCTCTGCCCAATGGTCTCTGAGTCTCCTCATTTCTTATGTTCTCATGTCGGTGAACGAAAGCGAGAGAGTATGGGAAACGGAGAGACTTCTCTCAATTCCGGGCGCTCTCTCGTATTGACGCCTAGCGTGATGGGAATATTCGGAGATGTGGGAATGGAGAGGAGAAGGAGAGCTACTGAGGAGTAAGACTCTCTGGATAAGAATAATAGAAGAGAAAATTCGAAATTCAAGTCCAGTTGGAAAATCCAGTTGAAATATGTTCACGTTCGTGAACGGACGTTTCTGATCGTCTATTCTCCATTACGTTTACACATCTGCGATACAACTGAACGTTGTACAACATTATCAACCGTTCGAAGATGAACATTCTGAATACATTCACCGATTCGAACAAGAAATCGTTCAAGGCCTGATAAATGAGTCATAGTCATCTGACAAGACCGTAATAGCACGGAATGAACGGCATGACACTGGGTGACAGGTCTTGCGTAACAGCTCATCAAACCAGTCCGCTACTCAAGCAGTAACGGACTAGTAAGTAGTCTTCCCCTCCTCGACTTTTACAGTCTCTCGTCAGCCAGGCAGAGCTAGAGACTTTCCACAATTAGGAGAGCGTCGCTCAAGGAATAGTAGTAACGCCAAGATTGGCAGCGGGGGCCAGACGAGAGACATACATGCTAAACGGGCTGACGAGATAATGGAGACGGTGTTTGAATCGGCGTTCCGGTAGCGACTGCCAAGAACGAAACAACAGTTAAAATTTCAAGCCACATCCTAGGCTCTCAATCCGCTTCGAAGGATTTGCTTCAGCCAACCTTTCATGGGGGTTCATAATGAATTGTGAAGCAACGGACAAGTAGATCAAGATCAAAGAAAGATCACTTCGATCGATTTCTAAAATCCTTCACATGCAACACAAGAGCGACAAGAGACGAACACAATGGATCGCCCTCTCCCCCTCTCTCTCATTCTCTCCTCTCGAAGGTTGAAATTCGAGTATGTCCTGAGGAATGTCACACCCTTCGCACTCTTTCGCCTCTCCGATTCTCACTCACTCTCAATGCTCTTCGAATAAAGATCATACCCAAAATAACAAAACAACCAGAAAGGGAAAACAAAAAGCGACAAATATGAGCCACTCCTGAGTTATTCAGCATGACGTGAAGAGTATTTCAAACAACAAATCCCAGCGTTAAAAATCCTGAATTATAATAAATCTAGCTTTCGCTCCATGCAACAGTGCGTCCAGCACGAAAGATGATGGAATGTCAAAAATCTAGTATTTTATCATTCCTCCTTGAGCGATCACGAGGTCTACTCCTCCTCCAATCCGGAGTGCGCTGCTTACTCAACACACACAGTCCTTGAAACGAATAGCCAACGACCCGCGTCGAATCATAACCAAGGATAACCAGAGGGAGGCTAACCGCAAGGATGAAATCTGCTCTCTCAACGGGCCAGAACAGGCGATAGAGCGTGCGAAACGGAGAGAATAGAACATGAAAGGACTCAAAAAGGATTAAAAAAGCGCGAATGGTTGCACATACGAGCCAAGGATAACATGGAAAATGATGAAAACACACCATCTCCATTCCATCCAATGCGATGGGATAAGAGGGAGAAGGAGTGGATTAGAATGGACACTCACATAGTTACGATCTACCCACGCGAACCCGTATTATCTGCGTTCTCTAACTGACCTTACGACACTATCAGTGGTCACTATCACATACGACAATTGCGAAATTTACGGAGATATTATCTTGTGCGTATTGTTGAGCAGAAATGCCAAAAAATGAACTAAATTCGAATTGAACGCTAACAACTTGGTAGATAATAAACCGAACCCCAACATAATTCTGGATGATTAGGCCTACTTAGAGCCGCCCAGTAAGCTCAGCAGCAATCGAATAAGGAGAACATGGCGCTCTCAAGTATGGGGGAAGAAAACAAGTTGTGGTAATAACCTCCGCCAATCTCTCCTCTCTCTCCTCTCCGTCTTATTACATTAGATCGAACAGACCGACAAGGTCGGGGAAGGGGAGAGGAAGAATCTCTTCAGTATCACCAGTCTCTCGCCCACTGACCTACTAAACAGAGAAAGAACTCAAGGAAGAAAGAGAGGACTCGAACAAATCTGAGCCACTCTCAGGAGTTGGAAACGCACTGGGGAAACAGTTTGAACTATGCTGAAGTGGCGCATCATCTAAAACGCGAAATACGACGACAGGAATATATTTAGAACTGCTGTGGAATGAGAAAGCGCAAGAAAAATCGACCTATTCGCAATATCTGAACGACGAGGAAAGAAAGCATGAAGGACATCTACGCACATCGAACAATGAGCGCAAATGAAAAAGATGAAAGAACGCGAAATAATTGATAACACTTTACCTTGTGCAGTCAGCAAAAACAGTCCAAATTTTGCCTAAAGTGAGTCCAACCGTGAGAACTAATAAACTGATTCATCAGCAGCAAACACTAACTATCAACTGGAACAGCGGGAACGGTGGGAGAAGGGAGACAACTGACGTGAGATGATAAGGAAATTCCTTCCATATTATCAATGCGTGAATCACTGTGGCACGAGGAATCTCCTAGACGATGAGAATGTCATTGGAGTGATGACGAATCGGGAAGTCGGATTCATGATCAGGAGAATCAGGAAATTACTTTTAGAGATCCTCTTCTGATACCAAAAGAAAGTGGAACCGCCAAAGAGAAAAAAAACATAAGATCGTTGGAACTCAATTGATTTCGAGCAATTCAACAGCGTAGGGATATGGTATCATTCAAAATCGTAGGAACAAATTAAACAAAAAAAGCATGCACGACCCCTAAAACAACGATTGCCTACGGATTACGCAATCCCGTCCCTGGATGCAGATCGATTCCCTCCTTGCAGTGCAGACAAAGGCAAAGATAGTCATCTCGCCGCTCTTTCATTCTTGGGATTGCGCGGGGAGCCAATGGCAAGGAACCGGATAGTAGATCACTTTCTCCCTTTGGAGGAATTGCTGCATCGCCATCCCCAATGATCTCTCGTCGGTTAGAGCAGCGAGAGATCGTAGGAAAAGCTTGATCGTCTTTCATCATCACTTTCTCCGAGGATCCTCACTATCGCCCGCACGTAATAGGGCATATACATGCATGGTTTCATTAATTGAATCGTTTTGCTTGCACCGAATCAATTGCTTGCATCGAGAAACAAGAATGTAGATTACATTCGTTTGTATCGATCCTCAGTATCTCCCGCACGTAATAGGGCATGCGAGCATGATTGCAAACCGAATAGATCCATAAGTTTGATTCGAGGCAACGCTTCAAAACACTAACCGGAATCCATTCTTATTATATCTTATGCAATAGGGCATGTCAATGATTGCATTTCGAGCAAAAGGCACTCCTGTTTCAGCCATTTCCAGAGCAATACGCTAGGGCCGTTCATTTACTCAGGTCCCCAGCATCATTCTCAGGCAATCAAACGTCATCACTAGCAAAGAACGTGCATGGAAACGTGTGTAGATGCCTATCTCGAGTACCGCTTTTCGTTCCTCTCTCTCACCGATCAGACAAAGCGAGAGAGCAGGCGGAATGGAGAGAGGCAGACGACTGTGTCCTCGAGTGTCTGTGCCACTCTCACGCGCTTTCACTCTTTGTTCCTGACTGTGGCGCGAGACAATGCTATTTGCAGCACTTGAGATGCACGGCCGTTATGTCTACTAGACATTGTCTAGAGACAGGCAGAATGAGGAAATGGTGGATCAACTATTTTGTATTATTCGTATATTCATAGACTATTTGGATACTCTTTAGTAGATTATTGTAAGTTCTTGTTATTGGGCGCATTTATGTTAGAAATACGACCAACAAAGGCACGATGCATGTAGAAACACAGATAGAATAACGAACGTTATTCAACAATGGGATCGATTAGATCCCAATCGAAGATGCCAAAGAAAAAGAGAAGACGGGCAGATCGGAAGAAAAACGAATTTTGCTTGTTCCTTTTCAGTTCAAATATGCTCATTCCTCAGACAATAATGCATTATTCCTAAATCCCCAGTCCTACAGCACAAAAGTGAACAATCCTACATGAAACTGCAGAAGTTCTAGCGAGTTTCGAGTTTTCGTATTAGGTCGTACTTTCGGCTGACATTGAGCGCAGAGGTCAACCACCGAGAGTTTTGCGAACGTGCGCAATTACCTAGAGAAACTACCGTAACTAATCAGTTCTCGATCGGCTTGAAAGATCAAAGATCACTCACGCTTCGTCTCCTTCCTCTGCGGCAGCGTCACCGACATCGTGTTCTAAAATTTAATATTAATTAATATATTTAAATATTAATTAGTTAAATTAAGTAAAACAGAGAAAACATCACGCACAACTGTGAGAAAACTGTGAGAAAGACGGATGAAAATAGAATCGACTGATAACTGAAAGTGAGAAATGGCGAGCAAAACACTGCGAACAATTCAATGACTCTAGTATTTATGCCTACCCTACTCAGTCATACAGAACAATAGATCAGGTGAAAATGAGAGAGCAGAACAGTATTCCGTGTGATAGCAACTGCGAACAAGAGGACTATCTGGAATGCCTTCACAACTAAAACAAGTCACTATCAACATCTAGTGAGAATGAATCGGAAGTAGAAAAATGAGAAAGGATGGTCCTAATATGTTCAACATTTCTGCACCGCCATAATAGATGATCGGATCTCGCCAACAACTGGGTGGGGGATAGTTCATACCCTGTGGTTGAGATCGAAGTTCGTAGATATTGGGTTCCTGATCCCAACCACTGGGTATGAAGTGGAATCCGTACAAGTACTGAGATGAATCATGAACTCTCCTTATTCCACACAGTCTATCATCAGCCAGAAAATACATAATCACAATGAAAAATATATTAATATCGATCCAAGACATACGAGTTAGCGGTGAAATATATGGTGGGCGCATAGCTCTAGAGCGAATTGCGATGAAAGAACGAGGAGAGGAGAGAAAAGACAGTAAATGAGCGGCGCCCGTTTACAGGTATTCGAATAGGCGGAGAGCGGCTCACGTGAATTTCGATCTCAATTGCACAGAGGAAGTTGTGTTTTACAGTTCACCCGTGAACCTCTTCCTGGTTACATTTGTAAGTGGATGCAAATGTTAGCATGGGGGAAGATACGCTTCAGAATACGATAAAGACCTGCTTAAAATGCACCCAACATCCCGTTGTGAGGCTTGTAATACATAGAAAAGCTATAGAAGCCATGTTTGACTTGCTTCCGCCACGAGAAAGTAGCGGCAGAAACGCTAGACACTAACAATTCCGGGAAGTGGGGAGGGAATATTACTTCGACAGATGTGAGAAAAACTCAGAACGTAGCGGGAAACAGTAAATAACTTGTGAGTCGATTGGCGTGTTCGGGTAACAACTGTCACTCAATATCAATTCACCGCGTCAAACACTCTTCGATGAACAGAGAAAGGTAGTCAAAGAAACTCAAATTAAAGAAAAGCAGCTAAATATGGAAGTGTTATCCAAGTTCCCCCCCCCCCCCCCCGACTGGAATCTCAATAAACTTTAATCACACATGGAATAAGGAAAGTTGCGAACAAAATTTTTCCCGAGAGCATTTCTTTGCTACTGAACTAGGCATGATAACATAAAGTAGCATTCATGAAGCAGCAACACCTTCAAGTTTGAAACCTTTCACATACGCCAATCTATTTATCATCCTCAATATTCATCACACAAAAGGAGGCAAAAATCAACGAGTTACAGTAACAATCACGGAAAATCTAGCTCTCATGACTACGGTAGATGCGGCTTTATCGATCCCGGAAGTGCGCGTCGGCTACCGTATCCTCGAGGAGAATCTGCAATCGATGGCTTATCGATTCGGTTTTTAGTTCATCAGAATTTGACGATGACCTTGAGCCTAATACGACATCCAAAGCAAGCTGCTGGTTCAAAGTGACAAACAGATATTTAGCCCTGATTCACTTCCCCTGGTAATCTTATCCAGTCCTAAAGAAAACAGTTACCTACATTACCCTACAGTATTTTTCGACCATTATTCAATAATCTACCGTACCTTAGACCGCTCCCTGAGCAGGGTTCCTACGGTATCTCCTAACTAATCAATAATCCACCGTACCTTTGGTCGCTCCCTGAGCAAGGTTCCTCTGTCATCGACGCGCGGCGCCTTGACGCCGTGCCGCGTGTGGTACGGCGCGTACGGGTCGTTCTCGTAGTATCTGGAAGGCATGTGGTTAATTAAAGTGTAATTAATCGATTATTTTGCTATACAATTGCTTTTCAATTCTCCATGAGTGAGTTTCTCCATGAATTCTAACTGTGTTCGTAAAATCGAATTTCGAACACTGGATAGCGCTACGTTTCAGAACAAGCTAAAAAACAATATGAACGAAATGTTCCATTTAATAACCCCCTTTCACAAAATGCAATCTTGTTGACAGACTGCCAGATATCGAAATATTGCACACAAAAACTTATGAATCATGATAATCAAAACGACTTTCACCCCCTAGCATGAGTTGTGTTTCACCGTTCGCTTAATAATCACAGAAAAATCAAAACCTCTCAAAAGTTTCGAGATTCGTTTAGTATCAAGGACAAATGAGAGTCATTTCGAATTGAAAATAATAAGAATGCACTCACTTGGGTCGCAGCCAGTACTTGGTCATCATCTTGTCCAGCATCCAGCACTGCTCCTGCAAGTGAATTAATATATTTAATATCATAATTAGAAATGAAATTATTGATTCATCACGGGGTTTAGGCTGATTTTGCTCGAAGAGTGACAAAACTAGACGAATTATAATACGTGTCAAATGTGTTTCCTAACAAATTAATTGGAATGGAACGATCAAACCTTAGTGCATGTCTCGTAGTAGAGACTGGTCGTCTGGAAGCTGTCGTCCTTCGCGTATCGGATCTTAATTAGGGTTAATTAATTAATATTTATACGAAGAATTCTGATTAGCAAGATAAAACTATGACATGTAACAAGGCGAATAAGCAAGTAAGGATCTTGTTTAGAGTAAGTTGAGGTAAGGCTAAAGGACGCAAGTTCGTACCTTGTTCTTTCCGGGGATATTACAAGGTTATTAGAGTAAATAATCAAAATAGCGGGATTGCACCAGTACTGTCACGATAATGCCAAAAGCGGCTTCGTTGGCAAGGAACAGTGATTAAAAAATCTAACCTTGTTCTTTCCGGGGTGTGCATGGATCCACATGCCGTTGTTGAGTCGTTTGAACCTGCAATTATCCTCATAATTCATGTGTATTTTAATTAAGGGATGAAAAATTGATCAAAATTAGTCGAGGAATGAGCGTATTCAAACAGACTTGCATAGAGCAACGTGAAGTACATTTTGCTTGACAATTTAAAACGCATTCCGCGTAAGAACGTTTAAATCCGAGGTGCAGGTGGCACAGTTGCTCAAAATGGTCCCAGGAAGCTCAAACTTTGTGGTTAGAGTCCCTAGGGGTGGGACACACTTCAGCCAAAAAGTTGGACTCAAAAGTTGATCTTTGATCTTTGAGATCGACTTTTTTCTCTTTGATTTTGACCCATCATGTTATATACCATTCGAAAGAGCATCAAAAGTTATGTCTTCAGGCAAATTTTCAAAAGGTTTGGACTTCTACTTTTCGAGAACATTGAAAAATAGTGAAAAATAGGCTCTCACAAACTTTTCAAAAAAATATTGCACCAAGTTCCAATGGGTTGCTCCTCCTAGAATCTTTGCATGCTATGTAAAAACGTACGGAGAATTTATTAAAAATAATCGCAAGATGATACGACATACCCGGACATCACTTTTTCTCAAAAAAACTAGCATGCATGCGCTCGACGCAGGTTCGAATCCGCCTGCATCCGGAAATTTTTGCAAACATTTGTTTCGCTCAAAATGATGATTTTTCGAATTCAATTCACTTTGAATATGTTTTTGTGATGTTTTAGCGTTGTTTTGCAAACATTGATGTTTATCTGAAGTCTAAAATCTAAACCCATTTTTTTCACATAAGAGGGGACCCTTATGTGAAAAATCAAGGTGGAGGTCATGCCAGAAACGTCCCAACTATCATGATCTATGACAACTAGTCTTACACATCTTTGATATTTTTAGCGCATTTGACACTTTTTCAACCATTTTGTACTAGCATTTTTCTAAGTCATTTTTCACATAAGGGTCCCCCCTTATGTGAAAAAATGGGTTTAGATTTTAGACTTCAGATAAACATCAATGTTTGCAAAACAACGCTAAAACATCACAAAAACATATTCAAAGTGAATTGAATTCGAAAAATCATCATTTTGAGCGAAACAAATGTTTGCAAAAATTTCCGGAGGCAGGCGGATTCGAACCTGCGTCGAGCGC
>LS506737.1:104213-143232 GCA_900490845.1 Pristionchus japonicus
AACGGGCAAAAACAAATTACGGGCACAATGAGGGGGGTGAGCTCCCGGAGCGAAAAGGGGACATATGACAAAATGGCCTGGTTTTTCGCGTAGAGGGTCCAAAATAACCCCTGGAGCCAACTTTTGAGGCATCTCGATTTTATACCTGTTCCAGAGCCCGTTGCAAGTTTGTTGAACCTTACGCAAACGGCCTCATATTTTGGAAAAAAAGTGCAGTAATATGAACAAGGAAGCAACGTGAAAAAAGAACCAGAAAAAGAAGGACGAAACGTTTTCTCACCGCATAGCCCACCCCGGGGTACATCATTGGTTGTCCGTTCGGATAGGGGTAGCCTGAAATATATCACGACTGTCACGTAAGAATCGAGCTAGAATGACAATTCTTGGGAATAGAGCAAAAATTACAACATGAGTTAGCATCAGCTTTGGGCACCTCTAGGCATGCTCTAGCAGCCCCCAAAGTCCCATTGTGCTGGGATCATTCTGGGGGTCCATGCACCGGGTCGTCTCCATGGATCCCCAACTTTGAACGCGAGTATCTCGCTTCTGGTGTGGTTCTATGAAAAAATGTTCTGAGTAAGACCCCCATTCTTTTTTCGTGCTCTATCGATCTACACAAACTAGAAGTCATGAAAGTGCCTCTGAACAGTGTTACACTTCAGTGAGCATAACTCAAAAATGTAGGAAAAGGGGCGGCTAATTTTAAGATATGTTGTTAAGCTCGACGAGCTCTTTCGAATGAGTAGCTAACGAAAAAAATACGATAATGGAGACGTGTGGTTCATCCCCTCGAAAGAATTTCGATCATTTGAATCATTTTTAAGCCGCACCGCGCACTCTAAAGCGCTAGGAATGAAATGAAACTTATTCGCAATTCACGTCCGGGGCGATAGACAAGGAATAAAATGATATGTTTCATTCCATTCCTAGTGTTTTAGAGTGCGCGGTGCGGCTTAAAAATGATTCAAATGATCGAAATTCTTTCGAGGGCATGAACCACACGTCTCCATTATCGTATTTTTTTCGTTAGTCACTCATTCGAAAGAGCTCGTCGAGCTTAACAACATATCTTAAAATTAGCCGCCCCTTTTCCTACATTTTTGAGTTATGCTCACTGAAGTGTAGCACTGTTTGGAGGCACTTTCATGACTTCTAGTTTGTGTAGATCGATAGAGCACGAAAAAAGAATGGGGGTCATACTCAGAACATTTTTTCAAAGAACCGCACCAGAAGCGAGATACTCGCGTTCAAAGTTGGGGATCCATGGAGACGACCCGGTGCATGGACCCCCAGAATGATCCCAGCACAATGGGACTTTGGGGACTGCTAGGGCATGCCTAGAGGTGCCCAAAACTGATGCTAACTCATGTTGTAAATGTTGCTGTATTCCCATGGTTAGCTCGATTCTTACATGATAGGCGTGATATGTTTGCTTGTTTCTAACAATATGCTTTTTAGAGATGTGCTTGACTTCCACTTCGAAGCAACGGAAAGAGTCTAATCGCATCATCATGTTAGTGCTGGGGAGAGACACTAGTGGAGCCTTTGAATATATTTTTGTGAAAACAACAACAACAACAACAACAACAACATACCCTGAGGCGGCTGTGGCCCTCCTCCTCCTTGTCCCTGACTCATTACGTAGTAGTGATGAAAGTCTGGGGCACTGTACTCGGGCTGGTACGGAATCTGCGAAAAGGATACTGTAAAAATACAGTAACTAATCAAGAAGTACTATAATCGATACACCACGGGGTACTGTAGATTTCAGGTACGGTATCACAATGTGGGTACTGTAATCGATCGTACCTGATTCAGGGCGAACTCCGATCGGGACAGCGGCAGTGGCGGGATGGCCACT
Organism: Pristionchus japonicus; assembly: GCA_900490845.1. Classification (NCBI taxonomy): domain Eukaryota; kingdom Metazoa; phylum Nematoda; class Chromadorea; order Rhabditida; family Neodiplogasteridae; genus Pristionchus; species Pristionchus japonicus. The sequence goes on from LS506737.1 coordinate 106,075, forward strand.
AGCTCTTCGGAGGAGATGGAGTGGTTGTGACCGTTCGAGTCCTGGGAAGATTGAACTCTGATCTTTGATCTTTGATCTCTCCTTACCTTCGCCTCGCTGTCGGCTCTCGCTCGATCGCGATCCTCACGTCCTGGAGTCCTGAACGGATTGAGTACGGTATCGTACGGTATCGATTAAGTATTGATTAGTTTGTTTGTGAAAAGAAGTCTCGTATCAGCATCATCAAATCCGACTCCATCAGCTTTTTGTGAAACCTATCCTAAATTCATCGCTTGCTCACACTTCGTTCATTGCACGCAGTTGTCATTTTTCGTTCATAAACCATAAGGTTCGGTGCGTTCTCGCTAGACTCCCCGCTGAGTCTTCCACCTCACACTCAAAGAGAAAGAAAGAGCACTATACAACACCTGAATTGCGGGGTGCTGACTCCCTTTTTTGTGCTTGGAAAAGGTGAATGGGAGAGTGGTTCTCTCACTTCCGCGAGCTCTCTCGATAGTAGAGTGCGAAGTTCGGGTAATCGTCTCCTCATTTCGCTCAATCTCTCACAGGTCGGAGAGGCGAGAGAGTGTTCGGAATGAAGAGACGGTAATAGTCAGCAGAAGGATAGATTGAGCAGCACTTTGCCACAAGGAAAGAATAGAGAGAGAAAGTAAGAAGAAGAATGGGCGAATAATAGCTGGGGATAATCGGTCTCTGCCGCTTCAAAAAGAAACTCAAGCAAACGCTACTTCAATGCAGTTTTGTGACTGATTTTTTTAGGTACTAGGTACAGTCTTGGTCCAAAAAGTTCAAAATGTTATTTTTTTTCTATCCAAAACCCATTCAATAGCAGCTACGATGCAACCGCCAGTATATTGTAAACTCGGTGAAACCTAACTCGCCAACATTTGGAATTTGGAAACACATGTGTATCACACTGAACCCCATCATTGTGCTACAAGTTCCATGCTCCCTAGGTCTGTAGATCAGGTTGGATGAGAACTATTTCACAACAAAGTGTCTGACATAACACATTTCTCTCGCCAATCAAAGTCCTCATCCGAAGAAGTGCCGGGTAAATCAGCAAAAACAATCAATACTCACTTGAGCGCTCGTCTCCCGACCGTGAACCGCGCACCGGGAACGTGGCCGGTGAAGCCTGCAATTAGTCCAGTAATTAATAAAATAGTGCGTAGTTAACAAATTAGAGCTAATTAGTGCTTCAACAATCGTAGCAATCGAACAGGGAAACTAACGAGATGCAATGAAAACAACACAAATCGATAATCAAGACTCCCGACTATGACCACCGACTAACAACAGTATCAACAAAATAACGACAGTGAATTCATTGAAATATCGAAATACTATCCAGAATCAGAAAAAATCGATAACTCCAACTCCCGACTATGTTACGTGGACACAAAAGCAAGAAGGAGTCCTCCCCATCCCACTGCCTTGTCCCTGCCAACAGTATCCCCGGGCAACTTTCTGCCTCGGGCCTGGCCTCCCTATTTCCCCTGCTCTCTCGATGTTCTAACTGCTTAGAGATCATGGGGTATGAAGAGAGTGCTGCTCCTGAGTCGGTCCTTTGTTTGAGTCACCCCTCCACTCAGGCAGGCCCTCCTACTTTACGAATCCGATGGTCAGAGAGAGGGGGATGAGACAAGAGGGCATTGCGCATAGTGCAAGGTAGGGGGAAGACGACTTTGTAAGAATGAGGTTGCTCACTCTGACTTGTGAGTGATATTGTAGATAGAAACAATGCAATGAAGTCTATTTATTCCCAGTTTTGCATACTAATCCGATGGTCAAAGGACAGGCAAAGAAGTGCGATGACTTTCAAAGGACTGACCGACTACCGGGTGATATGCAAGTTACGAAATGTCTGAATCGCCAATCATACTGAACAGCATACCAGACACGGGCGAATTACGGTAGAAGTGTGACATCCTTAGACGCTGTTAGCGTTGAGAGTCGTCTGCTTCAGAATCTCTTCGTCAACGTTGAAAGAAGACAGACGTCGTTAGCGTCGTGAATGTAGTCGATGTCTTCAGAATCTCTTCGTCAACGTTGAAAGCCTCGATGTTCTTCTCCTACTTCTTCTGAATCTCTTCTTTCTCCCCACTTTTCCCTCCTTACCTCCCTCTTCTCCTTCTAACAACTTCTCCATCTTCCCTCAGGTAATCGCTCTGCTCTCTTCATTTCTCAGTATTTTTATGCGGTTAGAGAGAATGAGTCAGCCCTCAATAACCTCCTCTCTTCATCGTCAATGCTCTGTAGTTTCTCTGATGGCTCCACCTCCACTTTTCCTATCTCTGAGGATAGAAATAAGAGAAAGTGAGCAATTTTTAGACTGGCGGAAAACAGAAAAAGAGAGGGATGATGGATAATGGGGGAGCTGCATGCGAATTGTAGCCTGGAGCAGAGACTGTACAAAGGAAAGGAATGCTACCTTTTAGGGTTCCCCCTTATGGGCCATTCCGCCCAGTTGGACGTCTCCGAAGCGGTTGATCCGCCCAGGATACGGCACGCCCATTGGGCGTATTTCCTTTGTTCACGCCCACTGGGCGTAACCTATCAATGCGCCTATGAAACCGAACCAAAATTCAGGGATGAACGAGTGGGGAATGAGAGAGAAGGAAGTGAGAATGAGGTTGCGGAGGCGAGTGAACCGCTCGCCGCCGAGACGAATGAGAGGAATGGGCGCCCATGGGCGCCCAGATCAATTTCACTGATTTTGTTGGGCGCATTGGGCGTTATTCATTCAAGCCATTTTCGTGTTGGGCGGGCTGGGCGCCGCCCATCTCGGGAACCCTACTACCTTTGTGATGTATTAGAGCTTCCGCATACCGAAAATTACAGATCAAACTTAGCATCGTCAACTACAAGGGACGGAAAAAAGGGGAAGTGAACATTATCAGCGTCTCTTTGTTGAAACTAATATCAGGCAAGAGCCACTCTAATCATGCTTCCAAACTTTCTCTTTGCAGGGAGGAAGAGTGAGAGAGAGAGAGAGTAGGCAGTAAGTAACTGCGATCAGGCCTTGAGGTGACTGGGCAGTTGGCACCACGATGGGCAGCTGTATCAACATTCCCACTCGCCATTTCCTCTTTTCACTATGCGATAGAGTTCGAAGTACGGTTTTCACGCCACTCTGACCGGTGAGAGGGGGACGAGAAAGCCAATCAAGAACCACAGATCCCTTCTGCTCCCCATGACTCTTTCGAATAAATTAACCTGATCATAGCGGCCTCAAAGCAGCCTTCAGTAACTTGAATACTCTTTGAAACATATATTATCGCTAGGCGGATTTTCGAAGAATGCCTCGTTCTTTTCCAAATCATTTTCGCCTTTTTTTGGGGCCTTGATTACTTAGATGCTGATAACCAAGCTATCAGTGCTTGCTATTTTCAGAGGATATGTTTTTCTTGCACTCAAAGGGACGAATAGCGACTTCTACAGAATCACTCATTCCTCTCGCTGAAACCTAGCCGATCTCTCTCTGGGTAATTTCCGAAAAATGCTTCGTTTTCTTCAATTGATTTTCCTTGATAGATCATTGGGGATGTTGTTTTAACGTGAATTAGGGTTGTCCGTTTGTGTCTCAAACAACCGACCTCCTTTCATAGTTACGGACAGGAATGATTCGAATGAAAAATGCTCTCTTGCCTCTCGGACACAATTGTGTCCCAAACAATTCTCTCCCTCTCATTCACCCCAGAAACGACCGCTTCGAATGAGGGAGAAGAGAAGAAATGGGGCAGAATTGTGTCTCGGACAGAATTGTGTCCGAAAGTTTGGGACACAATTGTGTCTGAAACAGTCCGTTGGACACAAACTGCAAACCCTAATGCGAATGATCGATCACTACCTGCAATTTTCTAAAATAATATTTTTCGTGTACTCGTGAAACAAAATCGGCTCCCTTTTAATCTCCCAGTCACTTCTGCTCTCGCTGAAACCTATCCCGTCGTTTGTCCGATGTTGAAGAACTTTCCGTTCCTCTCCAAGTCGATTGCGACCCTTTTTTGGTGAATTGATTCTCACAGATTCTAAACTGATCAAGTTACCATGGAAGTGAGATTGTTCATACTGGATGCCAAGAAACTCGCTGATTTTGCGTTTTGTGAGCATTCTCGACAAGGGCATTCTCGATTCTCGAGACATTCTCGACCTGCGCAACCAGTAACTTCTGTTCTTGCTGAAACCTATTCCATTTCTCCAGAAATCGAAGTACTTGTGATCGTCTCTTCGTTTCACACATTCTCTCTCCTCTCCGACCAGTTAGAGAGTGCGTGAAATGGAGGGACGCAATTCCCTATTTCGAAGTCTACATCTCTCTAGGCGATCACAGCTAATCGGCTTCGCTCATGTATTCCGCCCTCTCTACTAGAGATGGCAAATGAAGAGATTACTCTCCTCATTTTGCGTGCTCTCTCACCGGTTAGAGAGACGAGAGAGTGTGTGAAATGAAGAGACGATTACCCGTATTCCGCCCTCTCTACCGATTGCCGAAAGCGGATTCCCGGCACGAAACCGAACCATGCTTATCGATTTGTACAGTCGCATTGCGCTATGCTTCAATCGCGAAATTTCATCCATATTCGAACCCTGTCATGACGAAATCGGCCTGCTAAATCCTAGTCATTGCGCAATTTCGGCTGTAGTAGAGTTCGAAATACGGGTAATCGTCTCTTCATTTCACGTACTCTCTCACCGGCCGGAGAGGTAAGAGAGTGCGCAAAATGAAGAGACGTTTACCCGAATTTCGAACTCTACTATCCCTTTCATGATGAAATCGGCATGCTAGATCCTAGTCGTTGCGCAACTCCATCTGTAGAGAGATGGGAGGGCCCTCAAGTACCATCAAAGTGCGAGCAAGGGAGCAAAAAGCGTTCGCCCTATCCACAGCTGCGCCTTTGTTTCCGATTTCATCACTTCTAATGGTCATGCAATTTCTTTCGTTAGCATGGGCTACATTTGCCTGCACAAGTATGAATCAAGTGTGACCAGTAAAAACCAACATCTGTCTCTTTGTGAGTACCAACATCAGTTTCTGTATCTAGCGTTGCATTGAGCGCATCATGCACAGAACATTCGCATGCTGAGATTGAACGTTCTATGGTCTGCCAAAGTGCGAACCAAATGCGATGAAAGAGTCAACCACCATCTGTCCTTTTGTGCGATATCTTACTCAGGTGTTTTTCTTCTGCTTTGCATTGAGCGCATCATACAGTGAAAATTCGCATGCTGAGATCGAACGTTCTATGGCCTGCCAAAGTGCGAGTCAAGTGCGAAGAAAAAGGGATTATTTGTGTCCTATTTCGCATGGAATGGCGTAATCTGAGAAGAGTAGCTGCAGGTTCGCTTTGCGTCACACCTCTGTACTCCTGCAATGGTCTGCCAAAGTGCACGCCAAGTGCGACGAAAGGGTCCAACAACATCTGTCCCTTTGTTTGCTGCTATACTCAGGGTTTTTTTTGTTTCTAGCGTTGCAATAAATGGCGAAACCAGGAATCGTTAATCAGCCATTTCGCTTTTCATCATATCGCTTTACTGTTACTCCGGACCGCCAAAGTGCGAATCTAAGTAGGGGCTTCCCTTTTACGCAGCTGCCGTCTCTAAAGAACACTACTATCGGACTTTGTCTATTCGACTCACACTTGCAGACCTGCCAAAGTACACACCAAGTGCGATGCAAAAGGGGGCAGGGAGACCCCCACATCTGCCGTTCCTTTGTGTCATGTTGCACCGTTTCCCCTGAACTCTCCTCTCTCACTTCTGCCTGCTCTCTAGCTCGCTCAGCCTTGCTCTTTTCAGTCTGCCAGAGTTTCGCGAGGGGAGACTTACTGTCAGACACCGCGAAAGTGTACGGAGAAATAAGAGAGGCAAACCATTACTTCCATCAGCCGGGGGAGTCTCGAAGTATCGCACTGTTTCCCCTTACGAATAACCTCCACTCTCTCAATTCTCCATGCTCTCTCGCTCGCTCTGACTTGCTCTTTTCAGTCTGACTTGTGAAGGTCTGAAAGGCAGACTAAGTGAGAGAGTATGGTGTATCGTTTTGGTCAAGGAAGTCTCGTCCATTCATTGCACGGTTTCATTGCACGTCTCGTCCATTCAGTAGGGGTCGGGGTCTCTCCGTTCTGCATTATCTATCATCTGCCAGATAGAGAAAGAGAGTGCAGAGGGGAAACAGTCTGAGAGGGGGAGTCCCCCCTAGGAGTCGGTGTCTCTCTTTCTACCTGCTCTCTAGCATTCTAGACAGTGCAAGATAGTAGTGTGGAAACAGTCTTCCGTCGGGGGAATCCCCCGTCCATTCAAAGTAGGAGTTGGTGTCTCTCCAGTTCGAATGGCCTCTCTTGTAGACAGGGTCAGAGTAAGAGACCGTTAGACCATTGGAGTCATGTCATTCGCGTGTCTTGCGCGCTCCGCGCTCTTTTCTTCCTCTCTCTTTCCACAACTTTCAAGATATTTTACCTTCCTTCGAGAGTGTTCTTTCGTCCATTAAGATCAGTTTCTCTTATTCCCTATTTGAAATGCCATTTCTAACATTTTCACCTCTTTCAAGCTCGGTTCAGAAGCTTACTACGCCATTTATTAGATACCTTTCTTCCACCGTTCTCTCCGTTTCAATGCCGGTTCTTTTCACCAACTCTTTTGTTTCTCCTCCAAATCCCAACCGCTGTTTCTTGCCCAAATGACAACCGCCGGTTGATCCAATTAGGCGATAGACTCTGCATTCGCCGCCTTTGATCTGCCTTTTCTTCCCACTGATTTAATCCATTTTCGCATGATGTCTCTCTTTTCGATGTCTCTTTGATTTTTCTAACCGTCCAGAGAAACCACAGACAACTCTCTGTTTGAAGGACTATCTTGCTTCTTCAAACACCTAGAACCTAGAACATGTAGTAGCGAAAGATCAGTGGAAATGAGAAAGACATCCTTGATTTATCTCCCTACCATTCAATCTGCCTCCTAGATCTTAGAGTTCGTAATACGGCTCGCCGTCCTCCATTTCATTACCGATTTTGCTACTCTTGCCGACTTGAAACCATTTGGAAAGATGCATCCTTGATTTTCTCTCCCAATCATTCAATCTGCCTCCAAGAAATCCCTTTGTCTCCTCAGCTCCCCTTCGTTTTGTCTGTCCTTTTCCATGATTCCGCCTTTGCAGCCTTTATTCAGGGCGAGAGAGTATGCAAATTTGAGAGAGTGCATTCGACGAGATAGTGTGTGAATTGAGGAGAGTGTTGCCTGGAGCGAGAGAGCATGTGATTTGGAGAGACCGCCTTGAATCACCCCGTTCTTCCCTTCCTTCTTCTGATTTCTCATCGCTCCTTTTCTATCTCGTTCCCCTCCCCGCTTCTCATAGTTGTAGCATGCACTAGTCATCAGTGCAATTTAGGGAGCGTTTCCATTTAGCAAGCTAAACTCGAGCTGATAACTCGGCCGTTTGTTTCGAAGAACAAGACCAGTGTTCCTAATTTCTTCTCCCAACTTGTGACATGCACGTTGCGCGAGCCATACAAGAACGCGCTCCAGAATGCGATCAAGTAGTTGACTATGTTCGCGACCGTTTTTTAAAACCATAATTATCATTATGTTTGAAAAGTTCACGCAGTTATATTTATTCAAAAGAGATACGATTGTTTCGTTGTCTCTTTCGATATTGTGTTTCAAAGTTTGATGCTCTAGTTTCACTTTTTCTCGCATACGCTTCACGATTCATTAACAAGTCTGCTCCATAACAATCCATCAATTTCGCCAATTTGCAGTTGCTAGAACCACTAAGAAAATACTGACCTCCGCTCCTTCCTTCCCCTGACCGATCAATAATCCTACGATCATCATTTGATCTACTCCTGTCAATAGACAGTATTGAATTCGAAGAGTGAAAGGGCAGAAGTCCATTTATTTTCTAATTGATTCTCCCCCACAAAAATAGCTGTTCGTCGATACTGAATCTTCTTTCGCCTTCGACAGACTAACTAACCTTCAATCCCCTGACCGGCTATCTCTCCTTGATCTACTCTAGCTAGAGATCAAGGGGCTCAAGGAGGGTGCAGGCGAAAAAGACAGGCGAGAGAGTGCGTGAACCAAGGAGATCAACTCCCTAGATAGTTCATTTTCTCTAGGTGCAAGCTATTGATTGTTGATTGTTGATTATTGGCAATATCTTGCTGTCGAGTGTACGCTTCTACATTCGACTGCAACACGCATACTCTTTTACTCTAGATAGCCTTCAAACACTGAATATTGTATCCGTATCTCTACTCGATCTCTCCTTCCTTCCCTAGATAGTTCAAGAAAGGGAGAAGACTCTTCCCTATCTGGCCGACTCATCTCACTGACATTCCCCACTCTCTTACTTCCTCCATGATCATTTTACGATTATACGCGACCCCACCTTTCGAACCTCTGCCCGGGACCCATTTTATCGATTCGATGCGCCTGAATGTGTTTGGGGATATGATAGATGATCATTCTACCATTATACGCCGACCTCATCTTAGAACCTCGGTTCCAGTGTCTGAATGGACGTCAATTCTTGGCTGTGATCCAATTCTGCGAGAACGAAAATATTTTCAAAAATGCAATAGTTCTGAAATTTTGGCGCTGGCTGTCTGGATGTTTTTGCTCCGTTTCAAGCTGAATGATTCATTCTAGCTTCTGTGATTCACCTTTTTCTTGCATTTCTTAGCTCACTAAGGAAGGTTTGCCTCGAATCTTTTCCTGCTCCGGTTCTGCGAGTTTTTCAATGCAATTTGCGTTTGAGAGCTCTTTTGAACGGTTTTGATTCTATACATAACTCCTTCTTCGTTTTCCATCCTTTACGTTTTGCATCTCTAGAAATATCTTCGAACCGTTTTAGCACATTTCCGATACCCCTCCTCTTCCCTCCTTTCCCTAGATTCCTCCTTCCTCCAATTCAATCGCCATCCATTCATGGTGGTTGTTGGCTCTCCCGAGTACCATGCACTGTTTGTCAAGAAATATCGCAAGTTTGGTGAGACGACTCTCTCACTTTTGCATGATCTCTCGCCTTCCGGAGCCCCATAATAGGCGGATTCCGGGGTGTTTGGCAAGTAGTTACCGTACTTTGAGTTTGTTCCTCATTGAGTCGAAGTGTGAAGTTTTGCACGGTTTCGGCTTTGGTCTTTGATGTTTCATCGCGATTCGATCGCCCAGTCTTCTTCTCTAAAGGAACTAAGTCTATGAAAGTGCCTCGCCCTTATGAATGGGTAGGCATTAGATGATGTCCTCTCTCTGCTTTTTCGTTCCTCTTTTGAATAGTGTCTAGAGACGGGTTAGCACTCGTCATTCTACCTTATCTTGCATTACCCACTTATGGGCGTTTCAATGGGTTTCTAACAACCTAAGAATCTTCAAGAGTCTCTCCAATTTACACACTATCTCCCTCTATCTAACCCCAGAGGATTTCTAACGATTCGCTAACAACCATAGCACTAGAAATCATCACTTCTCCCGAATAGATCAGCCGTCTCTCTCGGAATAATTACAGAGGCGATCCATTCATTCATTCCCGGGAATCAAGAGGGCGATTCAGCCTCCCATAATCTCTGATCTATCTCCCTTTCTGGCCAGCTAGAGAAGGGGTGAAGAGGGGAGACAATTACGGGAGGAGGGGAGAGGGGTGAGAGGAGGGGAGGAGGAGAGAGAGGAGAGGAACGATCTAGTAAATGTCCTTGTAGCGAGGGCCACTGTGAAAGGTCGAGACTCCCCTCTCCTCCCTTCCTCCAACTCTGACTTTATCGCATGGTTCGACCGTTTTCACTGCTCTCTCAACCCCCTATTCTATGTGCAGTCTCGTCTCTGGGACCTGCTGTTGAGGCTTTTTTCTCAATTTTATCGTTAGAAGTCAGACAAAGTGAAAGAACATGTGATTTCGAGAGAGTCAGCGCACTTCTCTGATATTTCTCCATGCCCAAATAACCAGTAAGCGCTGATCTGTTGTGACAGGGGCTGCGTTCGCGAGAGAAGTGTTGACCGGTTATGGTCCTGTCTCTTTTTTCCTATTTATGCCTTATGAATACCTCAAAACGTTTGATCTCTGACGTATCAGCATTGATCCATGCTCGATTTACACTCAGTGGAATGTCTAAATGTTGTCTTGCTGATCCCAAGCCGGAACCTATTCCCTTCTAATTCACAGCTGTCACAATCACTACGCGTTATCCTTGCCCTCGATTTTATCAGTGCACGCATACCGTAAATCAGTTATCGATCGTCTATACCGTAGTCCACTGTAGAATCAAATACCGCGAGTTTATCGATCGATCCATGACGGCTCCCCAAAATTGGAGCGAATCAGCATGGCAGTAGCGATTATCTCTGGCAGAGAGAAGAGTGAGAGATAGAGTTGTGCCGTGCTGTAGTCTTTCTACAGTAAAATGCTTCAATTTGGGAAATTTCCTGACCTCGAACCACCAATCCTATTATGCGAACTTTCGGCCAGAAACCAGAGAAGTTCCACTCTCTGATTTGTCCATGCATAGAATCAGCACTTTTCGCAATGCGAAGTTGGAACAGAACTTTCTCCATTTAGCACACTTTATTGGTCTTCCTGCCCTACAAAACAACAAGTAGAATCGAGAGACTCCGATTGCTCCCCTGTTCGATCCCCTCTGTAATCCCCTCTATTCCTCCTCCTTCTCCTCCCTCAATTCACTCTCCATCGACCAAATCGCCTTTCCCGCTCTCGATCGATTTCTGACCTTTGCATTCAATGATCGCGTCGAGATTGCGCATACTTTACTGGATTTTGTGCTGGATTTTAAGAATTCTCGTTTCTGAGGTAGGTCTCGCAGTATCCGGCCTTACCAGTGTACCCCACCAGGAGTAAAATCGCCTTGATTGTGGTCGCAACTTTGCCTATTGTCGGTTCCCACACCTCTGCCCTATCCTACCTGTTGTTCTGGGGAGATTCGCGTTCTTCGATATCTAATAAACTGAGGAATGCCTTCTTTCTACTACACTTCCGTGACTAGATTCACCTTGATTCACCCATTTGACGTCAACCTTTCCAGGGAGTATTGTTCCCTCGGGATGAATCATGTCTTTCACCCCGCGTTTCGACCAAATGACTCTCTTCATTTAGAACATTGACTCGCTTCCCTACCCGCTAAGAGAGCATATGAAATGAAGAGAGCGTTTCTTGCCCAGCCAGCCCTTCGACCTCCCATTTCTCAAACATGCTCGGGTCTCCTTGGGCCTGTCTTTTCTCATTTTGCAGTGTCTTTCTCTGGTCCGCTCTCTGTCTCGCGGGCCAGGTAAAGCGAAAGAGCTTGTGGAATAGAGAGAGCCATTTCGGCATGGTCATTAGAAAGAGGGAGCAGCAACCTTGAGCGTTATGAGAGCACACTTGCTCTCGTGAACAAGCAATGTATTTCACTCCCTTCTTGCTATCTGGCCATTTCTTACGCTTGCCTACTTTCTCATATTTATTGGTTGTTCCCTCTCAAGATGTTCCACGATCATCCATGGCGCTCCATTCCGATTACGTAGCATGCCTGAAACTCATCCATTTTCCTCAACTCTAAAGATTAGATCCATTCAATCTCCGTAAAATTGACATCCTTCCATAGTCTATTGCTAACCGTTTCTATCATGATTTCGATTGCAGTCCAACATTTGCTAGCAATTCGTCCATTAATCAGTAAGGCCTACTTTAGGAATCCTATTTAGCATCATTTCAATCGTAATCCAACTTGAAATTCGTCCATTCATCATCCAGAGTAAGGTTAAAATCCTGAATGATTTCATCCTTTCACTGTCAGCTGGAGGTGATTAATCTGTTTCCTATCCTCTAATGGTCTCTCCTTATTCCACCCGCTCTCTAGGTGGTTAGGGAGAGCGGGAGTTTGGGGGAAACGGAGATACGGCTCTCCTATCCTTAAAGAAGTAATTGAGCTCGTTAACCTGACCAGTCTGCTGTGTGGAAAATCTATAACAACTGGAGTTCTTCCAGCAGTTTACCGTTCATTCTTAGTTTTTGTTCTACTTGAAAAGGGTCGAAAATCAGCATCATTCCATCTCACGTTGGTATTCAAGCGCGAATGAAACCCAACCAACTCCTCGATCCAAAGTGATCCTCTCCCCAATCGCGATGCAACCCCTTCTCTATCTCTGTTCCTTTCTCTCCACTTTCTCTCTTTCTTCCATCAAATTCCTCTCGCCATCTAAGGTCTCTCTTCTCTATCAAGAGTGTGAGAACTTCTTGTTGCATTCTAATTCGCTCCCATTGACCTTTGTCGATCGATAATCTTCCTGGGCCCCAACTTTGACTCACCAATTCATAGAGATAGACTTGCGTACTTGACCTACTAAAATCGATTTCGCGTCATGAAGGTTTCGAGCCGCACGGACCATTAACCTCAACTCAGCGCTCGGCTATCGCGAAAAAAAGTTCGGACCAAGGCCAAAACTGGTTTTGACTGTCTCTCTCCCCCTTCCTCCTCCTATCGCTACGCTCTCATGCGCACCCTCAACAGGCATGCAACTTTCGCCGCGATTTCGCCCGCTAATCGATTGCTGACCCTTGAACTTACCGTATTTATCGATTTTTTCCACAAAATTTATTCCCATTCGTGTTAGGAACGAATAAATTCGTGCCTCGCACTTTCCGTAACTATTGCCTATTTCGTCATGTTATTCCAGGCCTGCACTTACCTTCTTTTGAGCGGAATAGTAACACAGAATTTTCCTCCGGAGATTACACAAATTTCAACATTGCATAAATTGTCGGAAATTTGCCCTATTTTCGCTCTTCAGCGGAATAAAAACATGCAATCTTTCTTTTCCTCTCTTCAATAGCGTGCGATTGTCGTGTTACGCCCAATAAGGCGTAATCCTGATGAAATTCGGAGCGTTCGAAATTCATTGTCTTGCCCCTGTCTTTAGAAATTGTAATTTCCCGACCCTGAGACCTCCCCTGCACTATTTCCCTTGCTACTTCCCATTAGTTCTACCCTCTTTGACCTTCCTTACCTTCTCCCCCTTTGCTCTTTCAACTCTCGAACGGCTTTCATTCCATACTATCACTGTTTCTGATTAGTTCACCACACGAATCTGTCTTTCTCCAGGCTTCCAAGTTTGGATTTAGTTTTGGTTTTTTACAGATTTACCGATGGTAGTTTCTGATAAATGAACCATGTTCTTGATATCTGCCGGTTCCCTTAATAGGTCCTCTCAATCTTTGCTACCTTGGTCTTTCAACTCCCCTTCACTTCTCCTCTCGAGCCACTTCGCCCCTTCATCTCTTTCTCGTAATCTCGCCGGTCTAATCGGTGTGTCGAGAGAGGAGGTTAATCGATCGATTGAACATACTTATACTTAAGATTATCGATTTGTTACGACTTATCCTCCGCAATATTCTACGCATTTTTCGATTGGATTGGAGCGTTTGTATTGTCTGTCTTATTTTTCTACTTAGAAAATCAATATTCGATTACAGTACTCCCCACTAGGGTTGCGAGTAAGAGATGGGTATCGGTATTACGGCGTCTTTATTCCCTACCTCCCTCTCATCTTGCGGATCCGCGAGGGGAGAGAGAAGGGAATGAGAATGGACAGCGGATCCGCTGATTTTTGAGGATCCGCCAATTGAGAGTGAGGGGAGAGAGAGGGAGTGAAAGGGAGAGGGTGGGAGATGCAAATCCGCTCAAAACAGCGGATCCGCTCATTTCTCCCTCTTTCTAGCGGATCCGCTGTCCATTCTCATTCCCCTCTCTCTCCTCTCGCGGATCCGCGAAATGATAGAGAGGGAGGGAATAAATACGCCTTAATACCGATACCGAACTCGCATCCCTACTCCCCACCTACAGTACTCCTTGTGTTCGCGTTGCACATCGCGTATTGATTGATTTCAATTCAATAATCAATATTCGATTACAGTACACCCACACCTACAGTACTCCTTGCGGGCATCTTCCTCTCGGGATGATCGGAGCCTTCGTTCCCTACGTGGCCAAGCTACACCGCAGCTACCAGAGCAATGACATTGTGGATCGGTTAGCATCCTATTTAGCTTAGATACCTCCTGGCGAAAAGAGATGTTCAGACAATACATGTATGTACTGATTTGAAGCAACATTTTATATTTTTTGAACGTCTGCGTCAGAAAAATCAAATGTGAACACTCTTTCAAAGTCATGTTTTGCTCGTGAAACTCAACCAAAATAGCCGGTCGAAATCTGAGAACTTAGGAAGATGAGTAAATCAATCATAATAAATCGTTCCAGGTTGAACTACCAGTACACCGCCACGATGGTCATGGTGTGCGCCATCATGCTGGCGGGAACTCAATATGTTGGAAAACCGATTCAGGTACGGTAGTCAGTGATCGATAATCTATTCCAGTAGTACGTACGCCTATAGTGCCTACGTTGGTGGAATGCAACCTATGAAGAAATTTGGCCTTTTTTGAGCGTTAAGGCCTGACATGAACAAATTATTAGTTGCACGTCGAGTGGAGAGCTACGACCTAGATAGCAAATATGGAAACGGAATCGGTGATCGTTCATCCCACTAATCTGCAATTTTCAGTGCTGGGTACCCGCGCAGTTCACCGGAGCTTGGGAGAAGTGAGTTTCCCATTTCCATCATTGTGATGTTCCTCAGTGCTGGTTGAGTTCCACAAGTTCCTCAAATTAGTAGTGTTTTTTCTCATACTAATCCATTGCTCTCAGCTTCTACAAATGCAACAAAATGACCGTGAAACTAATTCAGTGCTGCAGACATGCCTAACCAATCTGATACATCTTTTACGTTGGCGTTAAGGTTTCTAAAATTAGCTGAATCTCTGCCAATGAAGCTGTCCATGCCTGAACAATCAATAAGTACTTCACGTTTAGGTATGCGGAGACCTACTGCTTCATCAAGTGCTTAGGCGTTTTGAAATTAAGATTGCGTGAATGTTGATGAAGCATAAAATAGTCATTTTCATGGATCAGGAGCCAGAAATGTGTCGGCGTATTTCAAATCTCCTTCTCAGATACGCCGAGACCTACTGCTTCATCAAGGGGTCCTACTTCCTGCCGGACGACAACGAGATCGACAGTGATTTCATCAAGAGGGATGAGCAGGTTAGCCTATATTGCAACCTCATTAGCACGAAACTGGAGACTAACTGGGCGAACTTGTTCAAACCTGATGTGTCCGTGCCAGATGTGTCAATGCAGTGGCTTCTGATCCTCGAGTACCATTGATTTATTCGCGCAACAACACCCTTGATGCGGTATTCTACCAAAATCCTACAATTCCAGGTCATCGGCTACTACCAATTGTACCTGCTTGAGAGCATAGAGTAGTATTGTATTACTGCTACAGTACCCTGATCCCTGATCCCTACCGTACTCTAAATCGATCATTCCAGGTCATCGGCTACTACCAGTGGGTGCCGCTCATGCTCGCCTTCCAAGCATTCTGCTTCTACGTGCCCTCGTTGATATGGAGGAGCATGAACTTCAACACGGGTACGGTAGGGTTACGGTAAATCAGATGATACGGTAGTGATATGGTAGCTCAGTTTACGATCAATCAGAGGATAAGGTAGGGTTGACGTAGCCTCTTGAATACGGAAGGGTTACAGTATCGTGGGGTACGGTAGACCCAATCGAATATCGATTCCCTTCCAAGCATTCTGCTTCTACGTCCCCTCGTTGATATGGCGGAGACGTACGGTAGATGAGAGGCTACGGTAGGGCTAAGGTTCAGTTTACGATAGATAGATGGGTACGGTAGCTCAATCGATAATCGATTTCCTTCCAGGAATCAACGTCAAAGCGATCCTCGAATCAGCGGCCAAGATCAAGAAACGGGTGAGGAGAACGTTTTGAATTACTTCATCTAGATCAATGATTATTTTTCGGAGGAGTTAGTATTTTTTCGAGCAAAGCACTCAAGACGATAATGTCCTTCGGAACTGCGAACAGCTATTTGACAAGCGGTGAAACACACCTTGCTTGTTCGCTTTGATCAATCTGATGGCGCCTCCTTTTTGAACCTGCGCAAAATTATTTGCACGGATCGGGAGTCGAACCCGTTGATTGCTGAACTCTGATCCTTCTCAATTGATCGTAGATCTCTCACATTTGATCTTTGATCTATCTCAATTGATCTTTGGTCTCTCAAATAATCTTTGATCTCTCCCAGTTGATCTCTGATCTCTCACAGTTGATCTTTGATCTCTTTTAGGTTGACGAATCTGCTCGTGAGGCCCAGGTGCGCGCCGCCGCCTCTCATATCAACGAATCACTCGAGATGCAGAGGGATCTCGCCTTCCGTGAGTGATCTTTGATCTTTGGTCTTTGATCTTTGAAGTGGCCATCAAGTAAGCTCTATACAGTGATGATAGTTAACATTAGATCTCTGATCTATGAACTCTACCTTCAAGTAGACTCTGTACAGTGACGATGGTTGATTTCTTTCTAATTCATCTTTGACCCTTGATCTCTCATAATGGGAAGTTCATCTTTGATCTTTGATTCTTTATCTTCCTCAGGCAAACTCGAGCTCGTCCGCAAGTACAAGCGCTCCGGTGGCTACCTGTCCGTGCTGTACATCATTACTAAGGTTTGTTTTTTTTTTATTACAAAATAGTTATTTATATTATGATATTACCGCGCGTATCCGTCTTCCATTGTTTCTTACATCCACTAGTAAGATTCGAACTAGCCCTGAAACATATCCGATTCGCATCAGAGACTTTCGAATTTTTGGCTGAATTTAACGGAAAAAATACACTTCTTTGCATTTACTCTACGTCCTCAGCACTATTTGATAACCATTTGATAGCGTCTGAATTTCGCATTCCGACAGTCTTCCTGAGCTTACCGATCGAGACTTCCTGGATTTAGCATCGATTTGCAGTTCCTCTACGTGCTCAACATCTTCCTGCAGTTCGCCATCTTCTCCATGTTCTTGGACCTCAAATCGAGCTTCTGGGGATTCAACGTGAGTTGTGATCTCAGATCTTTGTGCCCCTCAGAACGTGACTCACAGTTCTGATTAACCATCAATGCACGAAAATGGAAGAAAACCAACCTCTTCCAATCTCTAGAACCATGCACCATCAGTTTCTTAAAATTAAAAAAAATCGATCGTCCGGGTCATCGGGCAGTAGAGCCGAATGTATTGAGACATCTTCTTTCAATCAACTCTACAAATTCCATTCACTTTAGAATTCAAGTAAGTTTATAGATTCTGATTCCCTCCTTCACAGATCCTCTCCGACCTCGTCGCAGGCCGCGAATGGGAGGAGACGGGCAACTTCCCGAGGGTGACGATGTGCGATTTCAACGTGAGTTTATGATCTGGAATCTTGTAAGAAAATTCCTATCACGTTCTGAATCATTCGACGAAGCACTCTGAAGGGTTGATGTATATTGATCGTAGCAAGTACAATAACAACAACAACAACATCATCATCAAAACAACAACATCAAAACAATAACATCGAAACAACACCTTCACAGGTGCGTGTCCTCGGCGCGATGCACCGCTGGACGGTCCAGTGCGTCCTGATGATCAACATGTTTACGGAGAAGATCTACGTCTTTTTGTGGTGAGTCCAAATTAACTGCGGAAGTGCCTAATGCCTCATCGTAATTGCCCACTATGAGAAATCCCTTAGAAATAACAATGACATCATACAATGATTCAACTGAAGCCTGTGAGATACAGAACCTTTCTTTCAACAGAAACCCACTCTATCGTATTCATCATCCTATTTCCAGGTTCTGGTTCCTGCTGGTCGGCTTCATCTCCCTGCTGTCCCTTCTCTACTGGCTCGTCGCCCTGGTCATCGGCAGCAGCCAGAAGGAATACGTCGCCAAGTGAGTGAACTCCGGTTACGGCTCTGAGTAAACTCCGGTTGCGGCTTTGAGTGACCCCGGTTACGGCTTTGAGTAAAACCCGGTTACGACCTCCCATCAATTCCCGGCTCTGATGGCAAATTACAGAAGAGAGATAGAAGGAGTGTGTGAGTGGTTCAAACCGATTAGAAAATAATTTCACATGCGTTTCACGAATCCGACAAATCGAATGAGGCTAGATGAACGCAATCCCGGGAGGAAAACGATGTTAAAATAAAAAAAAAATCATCGACGAAACACAGAAGATCACAATATAGATAGGACTATTTCTATAATTACAACTGTATCCGCGTAAAACGTATTTCATCGCTAGGTACCTCCGCAGCAACTACAATAATCCAGTTTACCGTACCCTGTATCTATCACGAACTGACTCCAGTAGCCCCCTATACCGTATTCATTGGCCTACAATCAATCACCAACTGAGTTCTGTAGCTCAGTCTACCGTATCCAAACTACCGTACCCCCAACCTACCGTACCCTCCATCTGCCACAAACTTACTGTAATACCCCCTACCGTATCCAAACTACAGTACCCCAGTTTACCGTACCTTCCATCTATCATAAACTGACTACAGATACCTCCGCTGCACGGGCGCCATCGACCCCGAGCCAAACAGGGACGATGACAAGTGAGTGTGTTTCGAAAATCGAGCTACGGTTCCATCTCTTGCATTTCATAATACACGCATTGGCATAGAAATGAGATGGAGATATAGGATTCGTATGCAGAGCTTAGAGCGCGAAATAGGGGTTGCCGTCTCTTCATTTTGCACACTCTCTTACCGGTCAGGCGTGTGAAAGGAAGAGATTCGCACTATAGTAGAAACATGTACTGCATTATGCATTATGAGGCGTACAAGCGTGATAACGAGCGGAACGTTAAAATCTAAACAAAGCCCATTTTAGGAACGTGACCTCCTTCGTCAAGCACTTCTTGACTGCCGATGGAGTGTTCCTGTGCCGGCTGATCCAGGTTTGACTCTTACTTCTCGTGCTTCATTCTTCATCTTACCCAGGCTATCTCTCGAGCAACAAAATTTCAAAAGTACGGTCCAGTAAACTTAGTTACTTCAGAGAATAATCACAAAAATTTAACAAATACATTGCTTTGGGTCATCTTCTACTGTCGCTATCGGCAATAACATCTAAATGTAGCGATTAGGAAGACCGAATTGACGTATGATACTTCCAGACGAACGGAGGCGACCTCCTAACCGGCGAGATCATCACCGAGCTCTACAAGATCTTCAAGGCGAGCAAGGCCGCGATCGAGCAGGTACAATCGGTGCTAAAACCAGGAAATCTTCCTCGCTAAAACTAGGAAATCTTCTAAAACCTGGTTCTTGCACTGTAATCAATTATCGATTTTCAGGACAAGCCCCTCGAGGCATCCTTCGACTCTCCCGACTCCTCGGCGACCCTTCCCCGATAGGCACCGTAATCCCCTTAGCCCCTACCGTAATCCACATCTATCGCATACTGACTCTATAAAATCTTCCTCTTAGAGTGAGGCCAAGAGTCAGTCCTCAATAGCCTACCGTATCCTCTCATCCGCAGAGTAGTCAAATTTCCGACAACAAGCAGGACTTTGATTGAAATGATCCTCTAATCACATAATAACCCCCTCTTCCCTCATGAGATTATAGAAACCGAATATTCCTTCACTCCCTCGCAATTGATTTCTCTCCTCTCGATCGATAATCATTCACCGTAAGCTTTCCTGCCCTCTCCGTCCCTGATCATTCCGCGCTCGCAATTCTAGCCTACCGTACCCCGACAAAGTATTGATTTTCCAATAGGTTCGTGATCTACTTTTGCTACTGCCTTGACCCGTAGTCGTGACTTTTTCCTCATATCGTTTTAGCTTATCGATTCTTATTTTTGTGGCCCATTTCACTTACTGTTTTCTTTTTCGTATTCGACAAAAACTAGGTGCACTGAAAATATAAACTGTTGATCATCATTTAAATCGTGAATCGTTTCACATACCATAACAAGGGATCAAATAGTTGCTCTCATACAGCTTTTGGTTCTGACAAGGAGTTAGATCGAGATCGATTGTAAGGCTAGATCGGATACTTTCAAGAGTCAACAACGGTATCCCCGTTTGGTCCAAAAGAGCCTTTATCATCGGAAAACTTATCGTACATGGTGTGATGATCATTTTCTACAGGATTATCGGTTTCAGATTAGAGAGTGATTATAGAGTGGAAACGGTGCGAGAATCGTTCACTAACCATACGCGGAACAAATAAATACTTAACGGGATAAAGCGACAAATCAATAGATATCTGGTGGAAAACCGAGAAAAGATTGTATCAGATACGAAACAACGCTTGCCATATTACATGAGATATCGCCAGAAACGGAGGAATATTGTGGGAGAGATCGGTTTGATGCTTATGGGTATAGTGAAACAATGAAACTTCAAACATTTTAGGAATTCGATGGATCAAAATACAATAATCAAAATCGATGGGGTAATCAGTAGTGGTACAATTCAGTCTGTAACTGTGGGTGCTAGGGATGCAAACAAAATAAATCAGTTATCGATCGATGGGATGTACGGCAGTCAGGGATTTGGGGTACGGTAGTCAATCACTCGTCCATTGCGGTGATTATCGGCTTGTCAGCCGAGTCGCCTGCGGCGCCGGCAGCAGCTGCGGAATTCTGGAAGGGGAGACGTTATTCGGGTGATGGGACGGTTAGGAACTCGTGTTTAGGAACCCCCAATGTGTGACGTTTAGGAACAAATTTTTCCTTTGTCTCCACTCTCCCTCCCTGCCTTATAAGGGGGTTCCTAAACGTCACATATCGAGGGTTCCTAAACGCGAGTTCCTAAACGTCCCATCACCGTTATTCGCAATTTTCTAAGCCTTTGGACCGCACACATCTCAGTTTCACGAGCACAGCAAAACATTCGTCTCTTAGGAAATGCCAATTATTCATCGTTAGCTAGCTTTTTCAAGACTCTAAATTCCGGAACCATCTTCCACTATTATCCTGATTTCGCCATGCACCACCCTGAGATTCACTCGACGTAGTCAATGCTTATCCCCCCTAATTAATCAACATAGCTCCGTATCCTACCGTACTCCTCACCCAATCGCAAACTGGTTACCGTACCTCCTGATTCTCCCCGTCCTCCTCCATTCCTTCATCACACTCGTCCACTTTCCCGAAGAAGCGCTGCTCGATCCGTCCGTCGCCATTCGCCGCGTCCTCGTCCATCGGCTCCTCGTCCTTTAATTAAGCTAATTAAGCTAATTAATTAACTATTTACCTAAAACATCTAGATTGTGATTGATGTTTGTTAAGAGATGACTAGACTCCATCAACATTCAGAGAAATCTCTCCCACTTGACTGCCCATCAGCACACCAATCGACCAAGTTTTTGGGATTTCGAAATAATTAAATTTAATTAAGTTAATTAATTAATTAATTAAGTTAATCACCTCCGGCTCGACGCCCGTGATGCGCGCGCCGCTGTCGTCCACGCACGACACCTGCGATTATCGATTTATTGATTGCGAAGGGAGCTATAGTACCCATTCGTGCTACCGTGCTAAGAGATTATCGATTGATTGATTGATTGAGAGGGGAGCTACAGTACCATATCATCCTGACACCTGCGAGGAGATTATCGATTGATCGATTGCAAATGGAGCTACAGTACCCTACCGTGCTACCGTACCAAAAGCTAGTCAAACAATGACCCAATCGTATTCCTCACTCCCTACCGTATCTCCAATCGATACCGTATCCTACCGTATCCCCAATCGATACCGTACCACGTTGATGCACTTCTCTACCATATCTCCTTTGATACCGCAACTCGATTACCGTAACGGGACTATCGTATCCCCAATCGATACCGTACCCGTACCGTACCACGTTGATGCACTTCTCGAGCGCGCGGAACAGCTTGCCGGCCGTCTTGTAGCTACAGTAGCTATGGTAGCTACAGTATATGTAGCTATGGTGCTACCGTACCACAGACTACCCAACCACCGTTTCCAGCCGTGCCCACCGTAACCCCTACCGTAACCCGTACCACGTTGACGCACTTCCCTATCGGGCGCTTCTGCTGTTTAGGGGGTCTCCCCCTTCCCCCCTCTCCCCTCCCTCTCATTCCCTCTCCCTCGCAAAGGATAGGGCGGTCTCCCCTTTTGGAGGAGACCAAGTCCGCGGGGGCGAATACTCCCCTCCCCCTCCTCCGATAGGAGGGCGATGGACTGAACCAAAGAAGTGTGAATCAGTACTTATATAGGCTGAGGAGGGATGTAAATGAGAAATGCGAGAGAGTGTTAATATTGAGAGACATAATCTCTTCTGAGTGAGCGACTTAATTGAGTTACGAGCAAATTCGTTTTCATTTTCACTCATTCGTGCGCAAGACAACAGTGCGGAGTGAGTCGAGGGAGAGAGAATGAGAGGGAGGGGAGAGGGGGAAAGGGGGAGACCCCCTAAACAGCAGAAGCGCCCCCTATCGATACCGTAACCCAATCGAAATTAGCTACCGTAATCTCAATACAGTAATCGATTCCGTACCACGTTGATGCACTTCTCTACCGTATCCCCTACCGTAACTACCGTAATCTACCGTACCACGTTGATGCACTTCTCGAGCGCGCGGAACAGCTTGCCGGCCGTCTTGTAGCTACAGTACCCTACTGTGCTACCGTACCACAACATCGTCTCAATCGTACTCCTCTCTACCTACCGTATCCCCAATCGATACCGTATCCTACCGTACCCCTAATCGATACCGTACCACGTTGATGCATTTCTCGAGCGCGCGGAACAGCTTGCCAGCCGTCTTGCAGCTACCGTACCCTACGGTGCTACCGTACCCCGAGAGCCCTCCTCCCCAATCGAAACCGTACCCCTACCGTATCACTTCTGATACCGTAACTCGACTACCGTATCCCCAATCGATACCGTACCCCCACCGTACCACGTTGATGCACCTCCCTACCATATCTCCTCTGATAACGTAACTCGACTACCGTACCACCAATCGATACCGTAACTCGACTACCGTATCCCCTACCGTAACCCTAATCGAAACCGTACCCTACCGTAATCTACCGTATCCTACCGTACCACGTTGATGCACTTCTCGAGCGCGCGGAACAGCTTGCCGGCCGTCTTGTAGTGCTGCAGCGGGTCGACCAGCAGCTCGCAGATCCTGCGAGTTAATTATGTTAATTGATAAGTTAATTAATTAATTAATCGTCTAAATGACTAATTAGTCGTAATTAGTTATTGTCCTGGAGCGAACACGCTAACCATGTATGATTATGTTTCACAGAAAGAAAAATAAGAGATTTTCTGCCGCAGATAGTTCTACGCGCACGATCTGGTGAGAAAAATATATAAAAAAATCCAAAATACAAATCCATGGAGAATACGTTGCTAGAGTTTCCATGCTTCAGAGCATCTTCTACTCGGCGAGTCGCAGGGCAAGAGCAATTTTATCATTCAGTATAATTCGACAACAAAGCAGAACAGAAACTGGCTCGTCTTCAGTCTTGCACAGGCTCCTCTCCCTTCCCCCCCCCCCTCCTCCACACTCACCTCTGGAAGGTGAAGGGCGCCGCGGTGAGCGAGGCGGCGCGGCCCATGATGAACCTGCGATTAACACAATTAAATTATTAAAAAATAAAAAATATTTTACCTACAACAGGCAGAAGCTATTTTACTTCTTTTTTTTCTATGAGGATAGCAGTACAAATCATTTTTGCGAATATCAATCGTCTATTACGCCCTGCGTGAAACGCAACACTCGCTCGTGCGTTCAGTATTTCTTGTGTGGTCTGACATCTTCCTGCGCCCAAACACCCTGTGGGAGACATTATCTACCAACCAAATTCGTCCTTTTCACCGTATCAGGTCTCTACCGTAATTCTTGCGTATCACCAACTGACCGATAGCTATCCCGCAGCTCGCTCTTCTCGTCCTCCCAGCCCTCGGCGGGCGGCGCGTAGGGGACTCCTCCTTTCACCTGAGAGCAATTAGCTTAATTAATTACACTAATTAGCATAATTGATTGAGTAATTAATTAACAATCGATCTTGCAAGATTCCAATGCAAAATGTATTCTAACTTTTGGAACCGATCTCTAATAAAGTCGATGTTGCACCCCTCACACTTCCCGTTTCACGACTTCTTCGTATCAACAATTCCATGCCAGTATTCGATCAGAGCTCGACAGAGGATTCATACAACTGATTCTACCTTATCCCGCCGCAGCCCCAATATTTAGCCTGCCGTATCATACCGGGCCCTACCGTACTCTTTCTCCTCATCCATCATACCTGATCTCTGGGCGGCGGCGTGCTGCAGCCTCGCACTTCGCGCGCAATCTTTCTGGAAACAATCAATGAATACAGTAACCTCAATTGATCAATACCGTATCACCAACTAACTAATCGATACTACCGTACTTCTCGGCGAGAATCCGCGCGTCCGCCAGTCGCTCCACGCGCACCGACTCCTCCATGACGTGGCGGATCTGATATGATAGAACCGTAATCTACCGTAATCGTATCCTATCGCCAACTGATCGATATCTATGTAACTACCGTATCCTCGATTACCGTATCCTACCGTAATCCATCTACCGTACCTTCCACAGGAACACGGGTCGGATCGTCTCCCTCTGCAGTAATACTACCGTACTCCTGGACTACCGTACCCTACCGTAACCTCACCCATTACCGTACCTTCCAGAGGAACACGGGCCTGATCGTCTCCCACGGCAGCAGCGGGTTGCCGACGCGCGCGATCAGCTTGAACAGGTCCTCCACCTGCGAGAAGGGAATATCGTTGCTAAAACCGGAAAGTATCGTTGCTAAAACCGGAAAAAAGTCACTGGAAACTCTCGCTGAATGTTTAGTTTCGTCCTATATTGTTCATGTTTCACCTGCTGACTAAAAACGCAAAAGTATCTCCCAGGACACTGTGCCTTTCATTTGATGATAAAAAATCGATTCTCTAAAAGGAAGCCAGTCCAACTTTCTAAAACCAACAAGAAGCTCCCAATACATCACCTTCTCAACAAACACTCTACCGTCTCTTATCGATCAATAATCCATATCTACCGTGCCTTCCTGCCCAACACCGTATCCCCAATCAATACTCCACCGTACCTCCTCCTGGTGGTGCTTCGCGATCACCTCTCCGCTCCGCACCAGACTCTCCTCTTCGGGCGCCTCGAATGTCGCCAGCACCGCGCTTAATTGGGTAGATATTTAATTATGCATTTAAAAATTTACAAATGTCATCTCAGAAACGAGTGTTTCACCTCGGTTTCGAGCCTGAACCATTCCTGTTCCACAGACACCCTAAGTACTTGGCCGATCGGACATAGCCGATCGCATTCCATCCATTTGCACATTTCCTAACTCACGACTAATTTTTAAATCCGACCGCGACGTTGCCCCTCACTGGTCGCTGTCTCTCTCCATAATGGGCCTCCTTTGGGGAAGCACGCCTTGCCTAGCATACGCGACGCCTCCCCCTTACGCGTCGCGGTCATCCTCACCTCAGATGGTCCACCTCCTTCGGCTGGTACGCCTTCTTCTTCTCCACCTTCCTAGCTCCTAAAACGCCTACGCCGACGCGACGCTTCTTCCACGCGTCACTGTCTTATACGCGACGCCTCCCCCACGCGTCGCGGTCCCCTCCCCCCTCACCTGAGATGGTCCACATCCTTCGGCTGGTACGCCTTCTTCTCTTCACCCTCCTAGCTTCTAACCCGTAACGCCTACGCTCACGCGTCGCGGTCTTGTACGCGACGCGTCCCCCATGCGTCGCGGTCATCCTCACCTCAAGTGATCCACCTCCTTCGGCAGGTACGCCTTCTTCTTCTCTACCGGGATCGGGTCGGGCAGCGGCGTGCACTGCGAGAGTGGGCGGGCTCTGCAAGGAGAAAGTCTATTTTTATGGATTCTCGATGGTACTCTCTCCTATTCAAACATTATCTCGCTGATTGAGTATAGAGCGTGGAACGGGGAGAGTGGAGGGCCCTGAAGTCCGTATGGGAATCTCGGCACTTGTGGAGTTCCCCGGAATAACGGATATGTTTCACGTAGGCGCTCTTCTTCATCCGGTGAACTCCACACGTACCGGAATCTCTCCACTTCCCACACTGTCAGTGAGAACAAGAACAAGAGAAGGCAAATTGGATGTATAACGCATGGCTTCTGTTTGATTTCATTTTCGATGCTGGCCTCGCAAGAATCGCACGCCTCGAGATCCCATCAACGATCATGGGCGGGCGTATCCTGAGACTGCCTGGTCACGATAGTTTCGTTCCCTTCCACACAGCCTAGTTGCACATGCGATCAATGCGAGTCTTCATCTACATAGTTTGTTTTTCTTAGTTTTTCTCCTCCTCGGATAGGCTCGCATTGAACATCACGGGCAACTCGACAATTCAAGGTGCGGGTGCGTCCCGGATGTGCCTGGTGCGCAACCACAACAAGACTGCCCAAACTTTGAAATCGATTTTCTACTACAGCTACCACACGTTTGTCGGGTTCCTCATGCGATCAATATTCCTCCTCCTACCGTACCTCTTCACGTTCGACGGGCGAGCTGCGGCTGCGACCGTCGTTGCTGCGGTTGTTGCTGCGGCTGCAGCCCCTCCGCCTGCCGTGCCAACACCGTCCACCGCACCCGTCTTCCTGCAACGAGAAGAGTAATCGATATTCGGCTACCGTAACCCCAATCAATATTCGGCTACCGTAATTCGAATCAATAATAGGCTACCGTAATTCCAATCGATATATATCTACCGTAATCTCAATCGATATTCAGCTACCGTAACCACAATCGATATTCGAGTACCGTAACCCCAATCGATATTC
The DNA here is from genome assembly GCA_900490845.1 of Pristionchus japonicus. Taxonomy (NCBI): domain Eukaryota; kingdom Metazoa; phylum Nematoda; class Chromadorea; order Rhabditida; family Neodiplogasteridae; genus Pristionchus; species Pristionchus japonicus. The sequence goes on from LS506737.1 coordinate 132,834, forward strand.
GGCTACCGTAAACTCAATCAATATTCGGCTACCGTAACCCCAATCAATATTCGGCTACCGTAACACCAATCAATATTCGGCTACCGTAACCGCATTCGATAGTCGGCTACCGTAACCCCAATCGATAGTCGGCTACCGTAACCCCAATCAATATTCGGCTACCGTAAGCTCGCTACCGTACCTCGCTGCGGTCGCCTGCTGTCCGTCCTCGTCCAGCACTGACGGCGACATCTCTCCCTGTGAGGTTACGGTAGGTCAATCGATCAATACTCAATCGATGCAAAAATCAATTCAGGTACTCGTCGCGAATCTCGAATCGCTTTCACCTCTCGTTCACACACCATGGTTTTAAAATTATCTTTATCCTCTCTTTCAACGGCTCAAAATCAATTATCGTTCTACAACCAAACTACTCGGCAATTTGCAATATTCACTACTGCACAACGGAGAACTCTATCAGACATGGTGGGGACATACAATAAAGGTAGGGTGAACATTGCAAATTGCCTACAACCCTCTCACTTCTTCTCCCTGTGCTTAAGCTCGCCGGTTAGAGAGTGGCGAGAGAGCGTGCGAGGGGGAGAGAGTTAGACGAGAAAGTCGTGTTTTAGAGCTGATCTCTGTAGGGGACGGCGGAGATGGCGCCGTAGGAGGCGATCGAGAGGTTGGCGGAGGCCTTCTTGGCGGCCGCCTCGACTTGCGCGCCCGAGACCTGTGAGAAGGGATCGATTGATGGACTACCGTATGCCATCTACCGTACTGATTGACAATCGATCTCATTGGACTCGTCTACAGTACGTAGCAGCCCTCGGTCACACTTTCTTATCGTAATCCTCTCAATATCGATCTATTTTGGTCGGCCACAGTAACCCCACAGTTATCGATCACATAAAGACCAGATACCGTAGTCCCAACACCAGCTACCGTAATCCTCACATTATCGATCGCGGCGAGGACGGCGCCTTCCTTGAGACTGGCGAGGATCTCCAGCGAGCGCGACGTGGCCGCGTCGCCCGAGTGCGCCGCCTTCCTGCAATTAGGCTAATTAATATTTCATCCATAATTAATATTTACTGATTCAGTATGAATCTTCTATGGCAGTAGTGCGGAAACCGCGCGCGGGGATGAGATCAGGTCGAAAAGATGGCAATGCCACCAGGCGTGCACAAGCTGCACATGATCAACATCTGCTCGCGCTGCCGCCGTCAGTGATTTACCTCCACCGCTTGTAAGGTCAAAAAAAGCCCAAAACTGTGAAGCTCCGCCCCTTTGTTCCATAAGCACCGCCCACCGTACCTCAGGAGGCCCATCTTGGCTCTCTTCTTGGCTCCCTCGAGATCGTCCGAGCTCCGCCCCTTTCCCCCATAAGTCCCGCCCCTCTCATTCGCCGCACCTCAGCCGGTACATCTTTGCTATCTTCTTACAATTAGCATCCTCGAGATCAGCTTAGCCCCGCCCCTTTCCGCCTAAGCCACGCCCCTTAAGCTCCGCCCCCTCACCCACCTCAGCAGGTCCATCTTGGCCCTCTTCTTGGCTCCCTCGAGATCGTCTGCGGTGAAGTTCTTCAACGCGCGAGCCACGCCCTTAACGGCCTCGGCCACGCGCGACGAGGAGGCGAGCTGGAACAATCATAATAATCGGAATGACAATGACAACAAAGAGAATAACAACAACAACAACATGTTTTCGTTGATATTCTCACTTTAATCAGTCTAATAATTGCCAATCTTTATTTAGGAAAAAAATGATTTGTTGAGAACTTCCTCCCAGCACGATCAAAACTCACAGCGCTGAAGAGCCTATGTGCATACCGTGAAACAAAATTCATCCTACTGCAATAAACCACGAAAGTTTGCCGAATTCGGGAAATTATGGGTTTGGGCTAATCAAGTAATCTTCTCGATTGTTCCTGGTCAGACTCCGCCACTTTCCACGTTCATGCATCCAGCGTTGACTAACTGCGCGCTTGTGGCTCAACACAAACATTCTATCAGGTCAACAAGCCGTCACTTCCCTATCCTTCATACAATTCCCTTGGAACGCTATCTGTTATCGCACAATAGGGAGGTGACTAACACGGCATCCTTTTGTAAGACATCCTTTCAATTCCTTCGCGCGGGCATTCACCACCAAAGGGAAGGTACACAAAAGCGTAATACAAAAGACAAGTCGAAGACAGATAGACGGTCAGTGGAACCCTCTTCCTCCGGGCATCTCCCCTTCAATAGTTGAAACACAACCCGATTTCCGAGGACCCTAGTCCGATTCCAGAACTAGTCAAGCGCCGCTGTCCCCTCCGCAGCATGCAGTGCTTGACTGGTCTGGAATCAGACCTCCTCAACGCCGAAAGCGCGTCAACCCATTTTTGTGCTGTCACGTCTATTTTCTCACTACACCACGGCCGCGCCCACTCACCAGGTATGCACCGGGCACCAAAAGCGCGCCAACAACGAAAGCGCGTCCTGTCCATTTTCGCACTACACCACAACCGCGCCCACTCACCAGGTACGCACCGGGACACCAAAAGCGCGCCAACCCACATTTTTTCGTGATGTCCTGTCCATTTTCTCACTGCACCGCATCCGCGCCCACTCACCAGGTACGCGCCCACGAGTCCCTCGCCCTCGAACGCCTGCTCAAAGGTGACTCACTAAGCACGCGCCAGCACACTAAAAGCGCGCCAACCAAATTTTTTGAGATGTTGCGTCAATTTTCTCACTACACCACAACCGCGCCCACTCACCAAGTACGCGCCCTCGAACGCCTGCTCCCACCTCAACACCAAATGCGCGTCAACTCATATTTTTCATGAAGTCATGTCCATTTTTTCACTGCACCACAACCGCGCCCACTCAATAGGTACGCGCCCTCGAACGCCTGCTCGCCCCTCCTCAACACCAAACGAAACCATGTCAATTTTCTCACGACACCACATTTACGTCAACTCACCAGGTACGCGCCCACCAGTCCCTCGCCCTCGAACGCCTGCTCAAAGGCAGACACGGCGACGTCGCCCTGCTTCGAGACGCCTGCAATTATTTAATTATTAAAATAAAATATTATTTTTCACGAATATAGATTCTGAATACGAAGAGCAATGATTTGTTTCTAGTTCTGGTCAATTCCAAGATGGCATCGACTGATGACGCCCCGAGCACGTTTTGATGAAACCGTGAAACATCACATTCACAGTGAGTTGTGCAACGAAAATATTTCTTTACATTCCAAGTGCCCTTTTGCGCTTCACGCTCGCAATAACTCTCGTTATTCATCCAATAACTCACCCGCGAGCACTCCCTTGCCTGCGCCGCCGAACTTGAGCGCGCTGCCGCTGCCCAGCGAGGCGACCAGCACGGCTTGCGCCGCGAGCGCCGCCGCGTCGCCTGCGGAAGCGCCCTGGCCGGCTGAAAGTGGAGTATTATTATTGATTTTAATTAATTAAAGTCAAGATCATCTTGCAAACAACCATCCTAGATGCAATTATCATCTCAGGTTCGTGCCACACTGAGCAAATGAGAGCAATCGCTCGGCAGAGTTGCTAATTACTCGTGTAGTGACGATAATACTAATAGTGAATCAATTATCGATTCCCATTAACTGACTACCGTATCTCGCCGTACCCACCAATGCCGGCACTAGCCCAGTGAATCAATTATCGATTCCCATTAACTGACTACCGTATCTCGCCGTACCCACCAATGCCGGCACTAGCCCAGTGAATCAATTATCGATTCCTATTCACTGACTACCGTACCCTACCATACCCACCAATGGCGACACTAGCCTGCCCAGAGAATCAATTATCGATTCCTATTCACTGACTACCGTACCCTACCATACCCACCAATGGCGACACTAGCCTGCCCAGAGAATCAATTATCAATTCCTATTCACTGACTACCGTACCCTACCGTACTCACCGATCACGACGTGCGCCAGACTGCCGGGGCCCTCGCGTCTCCACTCGCCGCCCTTGTACGGCGAGGCGGCGGCCGCCGAGCCGGACTCCTGCAAGCAGCAGGTGATTAGGCATTTTACGGAATCCGGAATTTGTCATTTTGCAGAATGCACGGTTCTATACAAAATTGCTTTTTTTTCAGTTCGGATACAATTGGTTATTTACGGGAGTAACCGAGGGAATATTGCTAGCCATCGAATCTCCCCCGATATCATCGCACCGCGCTGCAACAAAGTGACAGGGGCTAGATTCGCTACTCCTCATGGAACATCCCCAATCGATTACAGTATTCAGTCCTGCCGTAACCCACTGCTACCGCATTCCTACCGTGCACGCCTCCATAACCTCCCAGGCGCTCTTGCAATCAATACCTACCGTAATCCATCATCTACCGTAATCTACCGTAATCCATCGACCTACCGCTCGCACGGGCGCGTGCACGTCGCCGTAGCCCCGCAGACGCTCGTGCTCGACGTTGACGCCGTAGAGCACGGCCTGCCCTGCGACGAGACGCGACGCGCCGAAGCGACGCAGCTCATCGCCTGCAAAGGATACTGTAAGCCAGGGAGCCTGATTATCGATCGTCCCTCAGATTAGAGGATAAAATAGGAAGTACAGTATTGGCAGCCTAAAGGAGAATTCTCTGATTGTTAACGATGTTGCGTGAAATGTTTCAGGTTCGCAAGTACAGTCCCGGTTGCGCCCATGTTTCAAGGGCGCTACTTCTATCATCGGAAGGGCCATCCAGTGATTGGATAGGCAAGTTGACCCTAAAAACAATTCATCCTACTCCTAGCGTTGAACTCCTTCACGGATCAGTAGCAGACTCTGTTATTATTGTTAACATAATACTGTTGTTGTCATTAAAACAATAACAACACCACACAATAACAACAGCAACAACACCCACCAGAGTACTTGCCGACGGTGAACTCGCTAGCGTAGAGCGGGTGCGCGAGTGAGCCGTTTCTGGAATGCGTTACGGTGGGGATACTGTAGCTCTCCTTTCAAGATCACTGGTACGTCTTACACGCTGCTAATTAACTTAATTAATTACAGAAATTAACCAACCTGAACGCGGCCCTTCGGATATCCTCGAAGACGCGGTCGGACGGGCGCAGATAGGCGAGGTCGTGCGACAGGGTGGGCAGCACCTGAGAGATCAGGGTTCAAGCTCCGCCCCCTTTACCCCTTAAGCCCCGCCCACTCACAACCTCCAGCTCCCACTCCTTGAAGGATGTATCTCGCTCCGCCCACTAAGCCACGCCCTCTTTCATAAGCCCCACCCCTTCACCCCTTAAGCCCCGCCCCCTTTTCCAACTCACATCCTCCAGCTCCCACTCCTTGAAGGCGGGGTCGGCGGCGATGTGGCCCAGCACGGACAGGGCGAGGTTGGAGGAGTCGCGCGGGACGGACAGGCGCACGCCCAGGTAGTCGGGCGTCGAGAAGGAGTGCTGGAACAGTGAGGCATGATCGGATGAACAGTTGGATGAGCGGTGACCAGTTATAACAGTGGTTTTAATTTTGGAAAGATAGGGCTGCTGATAGTACTGACAATGGACGATAACGAAGAATTTGTATAAAACCCGTGAAACATAAAAACTATCACACAGCGGAAAGTCTCAAAAACGCTCCAAAGGAAATTTGGTTTTACAATTAAGACGAAATCTTACTCGACGATTGAAACGAGTCTCATCGAACAGTTCGTATAAGTTCCGTGAAACAGAACAAACTCACAATCTCCTATCCGCCTGCCAGTAACTATTACTCTACTGCTGTAATTCTTACAATTAGTGCACTAACATTGTAAATAACTAATCAATCACGCCAATTAGCACTAATTAACCAATTAATCACTCACAATCTCCGATCCCGCAGCCGCGGCCGACCACACGAGCTGCACGCCGCCGAACTGCCTCGAGTCCGAGCCCACCATGTTTCTGTAATTTGCATAATTAATAAATCAACTCAAGTCTTCTCTTCCTTGCTAGTGTATCAATCTGATTACCGTAGCGAGCAGAACTTGATACTGTATTTTCACCCTACCGTACACCCGCCTTATCCTACCGTATCCCCACCCTAACGTACACCTACCGTACCCTCATCCCACCGTAACCCTCACCTGATGTGGTGCACGAGACCGGCCTGCTGGCTGCTCTCGTAGCGCGAGCCCGCGCGGAACGCCAGCACCTGGAAAGATAATCGATATTAGGGATATTGATTTTTAATCAACCAAAGTCAGAACCAGAAGCAATCAGCGGCTAAAAACCAGATGAAATAGTACCTGTTGACACCTAGAAATGGAACTTCTAAAACGACTACTTGAAGTAATCAAATCTTCGTCTCGTTTGTTTCATTTTAATTACGCTAATTAGCCTAGTCTAATCAACGCACCAGATGCGCGACGGGGCCGTTGTGCTCGGCGGACGCGACGGTGAGGCCGGACGGCAGCTTCGTCGACTGCTCGGGAGCCTGCAAGCGACGTCGTCTGGATCGGATTCTATACATGCTGATTCTACGTTTCCAGAGACTCGCAAAAGATCCAAACATGTGAAAGTTTTCGATTTTACGAAGAACGCAAATGAGAATTGCATTTGTATGACAATGAGAAAAGGAGCGGCATTCTAACCCAATTCAATAAGATGAGGCGTCCTTTCAAATTTATATTAATATTTTTACGATGATGCCAAAAATCGATTGTTCTTCTACCGTAACCCAACTAACGTACCTTGGCCAGGGGCGCTGCGGTGCGGGCGGCAGAGTGCGCGCTGCGGACAGCCTGACGGGACAGCATCGTCGTTCTGGAACTGCCAGGTTACGGTATTGCATCGATCGATCGATAATCGATCAATACTGATCAACAGATATGGAAGACGGTCGCGAACCGATCAGTTCACACATCAAAAACTATTTTAATTAATAACTTTATACTGAGCATTTTAATAAATTCAAATTAGCACTCGTAACGACTTCTGCATATAAAAAAACTCGACAATGCGAGATTCTTGGCTAACTACAAGGAAATTAACAACAGAAAGGTGTGTAGGGCAGTCAAAATAACAAAGCTTCAGTCTTAGAACTGTTAACCTGCCAGTAACAACCTAGAAAGGCACACAAATTAACAGCACGGTGGAAAAAAATATTGTCTATATCTCTATGAGCATCTATGAGCTACTATCAAAAAAAGGTCGAGTATCGGCTACCGTACTCTCCCGCTACCGTAATCCTCTGCGGATCGCAAACTATTTCTTCTCGTCCGGTCGATTCTCCTGCTCTCGCACGCGACTGAAGCTCGTGTTCGTTCCTGGAAAATCAGAGTAGTTTGATCGATACTACATTTCAAGCTACCGTACTACTACCGTAACCATTCAAACAATCAATATATTGATCGATCAATCGATAACTACCGTATACCTGGCAGGACGCCGATCTTCTGCGCCAGCTTCTTGGTCGAGTCCTTGAGCAGGCTCTGCTCGTCGTCGCGTTCCATCTGGGAAGAGTTTAGGATACGGTAGGTTACGGTACTTCAACCAATCGATACTGGACGCAAGCGCTATGCAGAAGCCTTCGGAAGTTCTAGTATCGCAAATTTTAGGCATGTAGGTTTCACTGCCCTACCAAAGTTCGAAAGCACGCTTGTGCAGCAGTTCAGCTCCAGATTTATATCCAAAAACCCAATCAATACCCGCTACCGTAATCCAACCGGTCGAGGGGAAAATCGATAACCACCGTACCCGCTGCAGGGTGACGCTGTAGACGTCGCCGTTGCCGTCCACCGTGAGCACGGAGAGCCCGTCGAACCAGGAGAGCTGCGATCGATAAATCAATAATCAGGCTCTCGGTACCGTAGATTCTATTGTATTCACAGAAGAAAGGGCACACTCGACCCGCGACGGGTTGTGGTGGACCGTCTGTGCTCCATTTTTTGACCATGAATAGGGGTTCATGGTGTGCGCACTGCTCCACCTAAATTAGGTTGGGCAGTGCGCAAAAAGGTCGCACCGCCGCCGGCTTGGACATGTATGACTGTATTGCAACCCCATTACATATTGCTGTTTGTTGATATTTTTAACGCGGAATGGCTCGAAGCACTGGCAGAGTTAACAGCGTCGATATTTTGATAGGCTGATGAAACCGAAACTGTTTCGGCCTTTACCATCTCCAAAACTACCATATCCGCTACGGTGCCACTCGATCGATACCGTACCCCACCATAATACACTCACATTCTGGTATCGATACTCCCTCCTCAGCAGCTTGGGCTGCATGATCAGCCGCGGGAACGACACGTACTTGACGCGCCACCGCACGCGCACCGTCCCGTCCTCCAGCATGGGCAGGGCCGAGATTGGCTTAATTAGGATAATTAATAAATTATCTGTTAATTACACCGTGCCGTCCTCGAGCATCGGCAGGGCGGAGCTTATTAGTATTCAACTGTCGCCAATGAAATCCCTGTGAAGGTTCCCCAGAAGTTGAAACGATGAACACAACAATGAGACCAATAATCGCCGTGTTTCACCGGTTCAGGAAAGCACGTAATGCTGGTTCGTCATCGATTCGATTGGAATTCAAGACGAAATTAAACAACCTACAAGCGAAAATCAACCTACCTACAATTTATTAACTACTAATTAGCACAAATTAGTTTACTAATTACCTCCGCCTCGACGTGCGGCAGGCAGGCGTCGCTATGCCTCACGGTTACCCTTACTAAGCTCCGCCCCTTTCTCATAAACTCCGCCCACTTCCACTAATTCGCTCACTAATTACCTCGGCCTCGACGTGCGGCACACACGTCTTAGCTCCGCCCACTTCTAATAAGCCCCGCCCACTTCCACTCATTTGCTCATTAATTACCTCGGCCTCGACGTGCGGCAGGCAGAAGCAGGCTGCAAACGCGAGCGCGCCCATGTGCTGCATCAGCGCGTCGCGACCGCTGCAAGATTGGTGGTAATTAGGCGTTAATTAGTTAATTAATTAGCTAATTAGGTAACTATTTAGTCAACGGTAATCAAGCGTATCGATACTCGACTGTATAGAAGTTCAGCAATCGGCAAAGCAATCAGCACAGTGAGCCGTTTACCAGAATGTGAACCCTCATAGATTTCGGCCGAAAGAGTTTCGGTTTCAGCAATCCGCCAAAAGTTCTGTTAATCAGACTCTATCAGTAACTCGTTATGAGGAAATTTTTTTAAAAAAATGCTTGTGAATCCCGCTGCTTCCGGTAAATATAATTTGGCAAATTAAGTTTTAAATTTAAATTCAAATTCAAATGAACCGCCTCACAATCGTCGGACGTTCAATATCTGGTCGTACAGCACCACGTCCTTGCGGTAGAACGTGCAGATAACACACAAATACCCAATACCACCAAAAGACTGCTGATCGTTAGTCACTCTCTGACAACAACGTCAATAATCATGGACTAAATAACGGCTATCATAACCAATTAAACAGCCTCACAATCGCCGGACGTTGAGTATCTGGTCGTACAGCACGACGTCCTTGCGGTAGAACGTGTAGTCGAGCCGCTCGCGGAACATGAGCGGGATCTGGGGAACACGAAAATGACTGCGACTACTCCCCTCTCCCTCTTTCAGAACCTGAGCCTCTCAGAAACGCTTTTGACCTCTTCTAACCTCACATATTGAAATTACAACACTTTAGCTTCTATCAATCGATCATATCTGCCCAATCAATATCGCCCCTCCCTACCGTACCCAATCAATCAATACCGTACCGTGCTGGTGACGCGCTGCTGGACGTGCTCCAGGTGGAAGGCGTCCGGCCGTTCGTCCTTCCGATCGATGCCCGACGAGAATGCGCGTCTCGACGCGACCGCAGACGAGTACGGTAGGCTACCGTAGGCGGAGGAGGAGGAGCAGGGACCGACCGCCCGCAGCAGCACCGCAGTCGATACTGGCAATCGATAATTATCAGGATACTTCAAGGATTATGCCCCTAGTGAATCGGGATTCTAGGCGCAATTATCATTGAGCAATGCCCCATCTCAACAATATGCCTTCCATCTTAGACACAAAAAAAAAACTAAAGCCAAGGCCACTGTCGATTTATATCACCCAATTGCCCATGCGTAACTACGTTTCAGCTTTCTTTCAAAACAGTGTACATCACTATATGGACAATACTTCTCCGACGTGGATCGTAAAAATAACCATAATTTAAGATAACGACTCCTCACCACTTCTCCTGCTGCCCGCGTCGGCTGCAGCCGGCAGCTGCTGCTGCAGCAGCGTCGCGCCTGTAGTGAGCTGGCGCGTGGCCAGCCGCGTTGCGACCGCGCCGCCGCACGACACGCACTGCATCTGAAGTGTGGTTTTAACTCCATCCTGCCTCCGTCAAGCACAGATATCAACCAGGTCTCGAACCTGTCTTCATCCATCATCCATACATCCAATCAATCGATAACCTCTTCAT
>LS506737.1:143332-179322 GCA_900490845.1 Pristionchus japonicus
GGGGAGGAGTCCAGGATCAGGGCTGCTCAAAAATTTTACGGTCTCTCATTTCGCAATGCTCTCTCGCCGGTCAGACAGAGCGAGAGAGCATGTGAAAGTGAGAGACCGTACAATTTTTGAACATCCCTGGTCCATGATGACGTCACTCCTGAATCCTCGAAGATGACGTCCTTCTGAGGACGTCGATGACGCCGTCTGCCTCACAGCCTGCCCATCCGCTCCGCCTCGAACTCCTCCTTGACCTGGGATAACGGAATTATTTTACAGCAAACACGAGAAGAATTGCTAAAACGATGAGAGCACGCCTTTCAATGATCTAGTGAAACTCAAACTCGCCGTATGTTAGCGCAATTGAGCGGAGTAAAGCTTCAAAACGCTACAAGTTCATAACCACCCATTTTAACAAAGCAAGTTCATCTCTTTGACTTCCTCCTCCTCCAGTGCCCGATCGCCCTGCTCCTCTATCAACTACCCATACCTCGACATTCCCCTTATCAACTAACTACTTAATTAATTAACCCCTTAATTAACTAATTAACCAATTACCTTCCTCCGCCACTCCCTCTCGTCCTCCTCGAGGGCCCGGTCGCCCTGCTCCTTCTTCAGTGCAGCCATCACCTTTGCGCCCTCCAGGTCGGACGCCGTCACCTTTGATTAATTGGTTAGCTCATTAACTCATTAATTAGTTAACTAATTAAATCAGCTCTCATAATGAACTTGATTATTGATTGATTACTTGATTGATTATCACCAAATTCTCGTCAACTATTGAAGCATGTGATCATTTCCTTTTTGTTTCGATCAAACTCAAACAGTTTTTTTTGTGACCCAACTTTCAGACCGGGAATCTACTAACCAAACATTGCTAGATAGCAGGCTTGCCGTTAAAGCCTACGTGATTCTCGGCAGTTCCTTTCAGGCAATAAACTACAGACTACAAACCTTCCGGTTCACGATCTTATCCATCTCGCTTCCATCTTTTGTGCATTCCAAGATCAAACTACAAACTACAAACTACAAACCTTCCTGTTCACGATCTTGTACACCTGGCCGTCCTTGGTGATGTGCATGTCGAGGGCGCCCTCCATCACCGCGATCTTCGGCTGTAGAATGTTTCAGATTAGTGGATTTCGCAGCTCGTTGCTAAATGCAGGAAGTCTACAAATTCAGCAGCTTGTACACCCACTCGTTTTGGAATTGCAACTGCTGCACGACAATGAAAAATTGTGAAAGTCGTTCGCTAGTCAAACAAACGAGTCAATCCTTAGGACCTATCACTAGCAAAACTAATGAGGCACTGTGTATAAACTTCCAAGACTTGTGAAACATATGAGGCCATCCACAAACAAACGAGGCAGCCCTTAGGCCCTATCGCTAGCAATTGAGAGGACTTCCTCTTCTACATCATTTCATCACTCGTCGTACCTCTGTCTTGCTGGAGTTCTGAACAGAGAGCAACGAGAGATTGGCATTGGTTGAGAAAAGTTTGCATTTTCGGGATGTTCGCTCTAGGATTCATTGTGATCATAACGCTCTCACTGTATACAAAAGGTGATTTTATCAGTCCAATCACTGTCTAACCTCCATTTACGTAAGAAATGTAGGAAGGATCCCTCCATCAAGTCTACACCTGGTTGCATAAAAGCGTCTAACATCCATCTGTGTGAGGAATAAAGTAGCTGCTAAAACGAAATCCCGACCATTCTACGCTTCAACTCCGGCTACTAACCTCCTTCTGCGTGAGGAACGAGGGCAGGTAGGAGAGCAGGGAGCTCTCCAGGTAGCTCATCCGCCAGAGGAGAACGACCACGTCCTCGCCCTCGTAGACACACGAGCCGACGTACTTAATTATTTAATTAATTAGCATAATTAATAAGTCATGAATGTTTAAAGGTTTAAAGAAAGGAGGTATCATGACAAATGAGTTTCTGCGTCGCAGATTCATTAATTGGTGCTAATAAACGAGGGCCTGAGAGTTCTCAATCAATGCTTGAACATGCACAGGGCGGAATAATAAGCGGAACGATTTATTCCTTTGCGATACCTCACCTCGACCTTGTTGTAGGGCGACTTGTAGCGGAAGTAGAGCCGGATCTTGGCGATGTGCGAGAAGAGAGAGGAGCGCGAGGAGTGCTGAGCATATTTTAATGATTAATTAACAAATAAGACTAATTAAATAGCATAAGATTGCCTGAAGAAATATTTTACAGATTTTGCAATGAAATGTTTTATTTAAGAATCGACGCGCCGAACATTGAACTAATGAGATCAAAGTGAACAAAGTGAACAGGTATAGTGAAGATGGAGCTCAAAGTTACTACTCTTTCTTAACACTGAATATTAAATCGATTTGGAGGTGGAAACAAATGTTTTCAAAAGCCTCGATTGCTGTTTCATCTCTGGTAGTTATTCACCTTGTACCCGTAGAGTTTGTCCTCGAACTGCAGATTGTCCGCGACGATATCGAAGAACGGCTTCAGACGCGACTTCATCAGGCCGGGGAGCTAAAAGTACATCGTTAACTGATTTTTTTATCGTTAACTGATTTTAATAAATTACCATATGCTCGAGCATCCAATCGACGCGCAGCAGCGTGCCCTTCGAGGGCAGATGCGACTCGGCGGGAAGTTCTGGGAACACAATGCTTTGAACTCATAAACACACATCTACTGCTCAAACATAACTCACCCCTAATTTGGATGCGCTTGCTGTCGAGCCAGCCGCTTGCTAACTATTCTCAAACGATCATTGGCGGGTGCTCAGATTTCGCCCTATCAAAGGCTCGCTGCCTTACATACGCCTAGCGATTGAGCTGATCAAAAACCGTAAGTCAACCAAGTCGGACAAACTCACTGCTCTTTTCGGCGGACGATTCTGCGGTAGCGAATGCCCGCGAGCTGCTACACGGCGCACTCACACGACCGACCGAGGCGGCGAGCGGAGCGAACCGACTGCCGCATTGCAGCTCGCTAACTGCAGAAAATACACAATTATTGAACAGAACACAAAGAAACTTGAAATTTGGTGGATGACGCAAATCGGGAAACTGCTCTGAAAACTCGCCTTGCAGGAGCGAACGCGACGCTGAGCACAGCCGCCGACACGCCCGCATGACTTACCTGAACGACTAGCTTGCTAAGCACAAGAAATATTAAAACAACCAATCGATAAAAGTGGAAACAAAGAAAAGAAACGAAAAACGAAACTCTTGCAGCTGACCGCATTCAACTAATGGGCATACCACATTCACGGCCACGGTTCATTTTTGTAAAAGCCGGACTAGCGAGTCCCATTTAAATTCCTTGAAAATATGAAGTATTGCCTTAATTATTCTATGTGTATCTGTTTTGAATCGCTAATCAGATATGATGAACTGATTTAAGCAAGTCATAATTGATCTTCAACTGCGGTTTTTACTGAAGACCGTGAAACCGGGTTTTAATATTTTGAACCAAGTCAGAGCCGGGGTTCATACTGGTGTTGTCTGAAAAACGGTCGCGGAAAATGAAACGAACATGAAGACAGATAGCTAAATGAACGCTACGGGACAGAATACGGTAGTGAATAATTTCGCCTAAAATCGTTTGCATGCGTCCTCCTTTATTAGAAGCGTTGACGCAGGAAAGGAAAAGTGATGCCACGTACACGTCTAAATTTCCAGTTGCATCCCTCCTACTCCACAATCACACGAAAACCGTGATCACACCATCATGAAGTAGATATCCGAAGAACTCGTAGTTTTCATCCTAGCAAATAGTCCAGCAATGCTGGTGAAACAAGGCGAACTGCGCAAAAAGTATACCAGAGGTTGACTAAAGAACAAATTGCACACATGTGACATACTCTTCAGAAGCCAGTAGTTTGTAATACGGGGAGAGTAATTCGGACCCGGCCGGGTAGGAGCAAAGAATGAGTTACCCGGGATAATGGAGAGTGAACATGTAGAAATTTGCGTTATCCCGGGAATTCACTCTTTTCTCGGGTACCCGATATCCCGGTAGAGTTCTATTTCGAACTCTAGAAGCCAGCCAAACTTTGATCGTCCGTGCATGCCACCACGAAACTTTCACGAAAACTGTTCCCATTATCAGAACCAGATACTGTCATTGATTCAAAATGTCATGTGATTTAAAGACGATGCAATTGATGTAAAAACTGTATCCACCTTTTAGCGATGATGACACGTATCAACTAAAACAAACACCGATCTACAGCAAGAATATAATGAACAATAAAAAACAAGACTTGATGAAAACGGCATTATGGTGGCATATAAATCCGGCGGTTCTCTTCTTAGATCTTGTTGAAGGCGTGGATGTCCACAGACTGGCAGTGATCGGGGAATCCTTCCTGCAAATCGAACAAATGAGCAATGGCATCGATAACCCGAATGATTTTCAATTAATTTGTATCGGATCATAACGGAAGTTGTCACCAAAATTGTGGTAAGAGCCCAGTGTTCCGCATGACATAATCATTTCCGAAAGAATTCTTTTGAAATGAAACTGTGGGGGTTGCGTACCGTGATCTTCTCGATGAGGTCATCGACGGAGACCTTGTCGTCCTCAACAACGCAGATGATCTGGAGCTTGTGGATTCCGTATCTAAAATACATCAATCAAATTCCATCAAACCACGTTATCGATCTAGATTGTTGAAATGTCTCGAATCATAACGGAAGTAGTCAGCACGAGTGCTAAGAGCCCAGTGACTCCGTATGAACTAATCATCTTCGAGACACAACAAACAAAAATCAAACAAGCGAAATAACTGACCCGATAGGCAGTCTCTTTCCGCCTCCCCAGACGAGTCCGTCCATCTCAATGGAGCGGACGTTCGCCTCGAGCTCGTCCATGCTGGTCTCGTCATCCCAAGGCTTGACGTCGAGGATGACGGAGGACTTGGCGATGGGGCCGGCCTTCTTCGACTTCTTGTCCTGGTACTCCTTCAGTCTCTGGGCGACGACGGCCTTCTTGTCCTCATCATCGGAATCGTCCGATCCGAAGAGGTCGAAGTCCTCGTCTTCAGCCTGCAAAATAAAAATGAAATGCGGAAACAAAGTATGCTACCCTTTCCCACTCAATTTTGGATTGTCTCGAATCATAACGGAGGTAGTCAGCACGAGTGCTAAGAGCCCAGTGACTCCGTATGAACTAATCATCTTCGAGGCATCACAAACAAATCCGATCAAGTAGAACATAATTATTACAGAAAACAATTTTATCTATAACTCGCAAAACAAAACATAATTACGTAATATTCAGTGGCAACCCGGTGGCCTCAAAGAAACGTGTCATAACACCTTTCATTTCTTCGTGAAACCAATTGCAGCGGTCCCTGCTCATCGGCGATCGAACCGACTGCCACCACAGTCGATAAATTCTATTCGGCCGATTCTTGGGGTCGATGGATCTGAGCTCGATCACTTCCTCTTGACGGGCCATGAGACCACCGAACAACTCACGCAGACGATCGATGAACTGTCGCTCCAAGGAGTCACAATCATCTACCGTCATGGGCGAGCCGTCTCCGTAGACGATGGACAAGTCATGCCGATGGAATGGCCTCAGGCAATGGAACTGACCTCCTGGCTGTTCTTGATTCAACAGGCAAAGCTCATGTAGACGCAAACTCAGAGAACTTCTGCAACTTCTCATGACGATTCTCTGCGCTCCAATCTTGTTCTCGAATCCTTTGACGCCTCGGCGATAACCGGCGGCGCCATATCCGGGGAACTCGAACGGATCGAACACCTCCAATCGATCGATGAGGAATCCATGGGAGGCTGCAATCTCAAGCACTTGCCAGCTGTCCTTCTCGTGGTGAGGCTCGTTGGGCGAATAAACGTCACCCGGAGTGACGCAGATGCCAGACTGGAGTCGGGCGAGTGCTAGGTGCAGCTCGGCCTGCTCGGCGAGGATCAGCCTGGCGCTCCGCAGGAAACCGTTCAACAACCGACGGCTGTGCTTGAGGTTGGTCTTCCCTCCGGGGTGAGGGAAATTGAAAACGAGAACGTCGACAGACGAATAGTCGATGTCCGCGTATGTATCGAGCTTCGTCGCATCAGTATTGAACCTGAGCGAGGTCTGCGGGCAGAGGGTCTTCAGCTGTGCGAGAGTACTCGCAGCTGCTGATCCATAACGGCGAAGGAACTCCTGTTCGTCGCTTTCCAGTACGGTCGCCGTGATTCTAGTGGGGTAATCATGCAACAATCGGGACAACGCAAGGGAAAAGGAAAGGTCTCCGTCGCCAATAACGAGAACGTGGCGACGATCGTGGTAGATCGGTGGGTCAAGGGCGCCTGATGTAGACGGGAGTGACAGAGTTGCGTCATCTACCTGCTGCACCGACAAGGAAAACAATTTTCCCCGAAAACGAAACTACAAAGCCTCACCTTCTCCGCAGCGGGGGCAGCCTTGGCGGGAGCTGCGGCGGCGGCAGGGGCGGCTCTACCGAGGGTGAGCTTCTCGAGAAGACCCTTGATGGCGGCGAGGTCTCCCTTGAGGCCAGACACCTCCTGTCTGAGGGCGGCGACCTCGGAGAGGACCTTGGAGCCGTCTGCAAAGTATAACATTGATTGGGGAACGCATTTGCAAATTTACAAAGTGCGTGAAGTCAGACAAAACACAGAAGTAGACAGACCACAAGGCACAACATTCAGAAGGTTATAATACACACCCGATCCGGCTCCTCCAAGGGCGGACTGAGCAATTTGCTTAGCCCTGTTAATGGCAGACGACAGGGGATCGTCGGAACCTACAACAAGGGCTAAGGTAAGGAGGTGCGCGAGACAGACAAGAAGACGGGATTGTGAATTAGATTTGCAATCAAAAACCTACCGGCGGATCCGGATCCGCACGAGGTGGAGGGCTTGACGCTGGTGTACACCTGGAAGCGAATGAGCTACAGAAAGAACGATAACATGAATTTTCAATGAAGTGGATAGTTTCGAATCATAACGGAAGTAGTCAGCACGAATGCTAAGAGCCCAGTGACTCCGTATGAGCTAATCATTTTCGAAATTGTAAGTAATAAACAAAATAGAAGCAGTACACACCTGCTTTCCGCCGAAGTGCGCCTGATCGGCGGAACGGACGGCCAGGCGAGCTCCGAGGAGCGCGGAAACTTCGGAGAGAAGACCGTCGGACATGGTTACCTGATCAGGAAATCGTATTTACAAGAAATTTAGCACAAGAAAACGTAAACCGACGTGAAAAAGAAGGGAAAAGTAAAAACAGAAAAAGAAAAATACACGTGTCCTGGCCTAAAAGTTGCGCCGCTTAGCAGGATCGTGCTAGGACCATGGCGTTTGAATTGTTTGGCGTCTATTTTCTCTCGCACGGAATTTTAGCGTTCTGTAGCGAATTTTGCACCGCGCAATTCATTTGAATACCCGCTGGGCACGCCGTCTTTTGGCGGTTACTGTTGGTTTCATTCAAATCTGATTATTGATTTCTCTATAGAATTTTTTTTTTGCGTTTGTTGTTCATTAATTGTGGTGTGATCACGCGATCATAGACAAACATTATTGAATTATATTAACCGTTTGCAGCGCCATGTTCTATGCGCAGTTCGTCCTTTCGAAGAAGGGACCACTGGCCAAGATCTGGCTTGCAGCCCATTGGGAGAAGAAACTCAGTAAGGCTCAGATCTATGAGACTAACATCCAAGACGCCGTCGATGAGATCAAAGCTCCCAAGGTTGGTTGCGTGCTTCTTGTTTATCTTTTTGTTTACTAGCTTGATTATTATTTTTTGTTGTTTACATAAATTGAATATTTATAGTAAATATCGCTGTTCTAGGTGAAGATCGCTCTCCGCACTACGGGCCATCTCCTGTTGGGAATCGTGCGCATTCACAGCAAGAAGACCAAGTACCTCCTCGCCGACTGCAATGAGGCCTTCTTCAAGGTAAATTTTTATATTTTATTTGCTTTGAAATTTGTTTTTTTCAGATCAAGGAGGCATTCCGCACCGGTCGCATCGAGCTCATTGAGGATACGTACGAGGCGCCCAAGAATGCCATCACGCTCCCAGAGGTACGTTGCTTGATCAATTGTGGCTAGCTACGCGATTCTTCCGAAAATCCCCATTTTCACTCATTTCCTTTTCAAACCAATTCGTCTTGAATATTGGCAATAACTCCCGTTCATGAAGCGTTGATTTATTTCAGGGTTGAAAATTAAATAAGTAGTTATTAATTAATTAACAATAACTAATTTAGGTGTACCAAGACATCGACACGGCGCTGCCCGAGTTTGGCGAGTTCGATGTCTCCCAGCAACTCGTCTTCAATCAGGTACTTGTTTTGAATCGATTAAAAACAATAGCAACAATAACAAAAACAATAACACTTATTTTGCTCCTTTGTAGGTTCTAAATTAATTGTAATTAGTAATTAATTAATTTAGTTAATTAATTAATTGCAGTCCCGCATCGATGACATCACGCTCAAGGACGACTTCTGTACCGACTCGACGACGGGATTCAACGATAACTTCGGGGTGAGTTTCACTACTTTTAACCACAAATTTAAAGCATAGCACCTCATTGTATTCCGCCAGTTTCCTTTTCGTCCTATTGCTACATCCAAAATTATACTAGCGCGTTTCTATTCCCTATATGTTGTCAATCTGCCCTCTTGTCTTGCAACCTTGATTTGTACTTTTATTGTTAAACAACTGTTTATTAAGCCCAATTCACACACTCCAGATGGACGACTTTGGCGAGGGCGCGGTTGGCGGCGGCGGCGGGGATCTCGCTGATTTCGGTCTGACTGACGACGATCTCGAGTTGGCCAGAGACTCGCGCGCGCATGGTCAGTGACTAATCTTCATCTTTTTTTTTTCCTAATTGCCAATGTTTCATCCTACGAGATTTCAGATTCTCAACGTTTTTTTTGTCGTTTTGATGACCTATGAATGAATGAATGAGGCAGCTATTGGTTATTGGTTTTTTTTACAGATGAGGAATTGTTGAATAGACCGATCAAACAACTTTTCATTGTCAGGCTCACTCGGGATGGGCTCGCACGGCTCGTTCGATCGTCTGCGCGAGCCGACCCCGCTGATCGAGGGCAGAGAGGCCGTCGGACAGGCGATGTTCGACGATGACGACGTCGACCATCAGGGCATGGGAGGGGATGATGACAGTGAGGGTTTATTGATTTATTGATTTTCTCCATTCGGTAATTAATTAGTAATTAATCGATTAATTGAGATTATTGATTGATTGGTTAGATTGATTAGGCCGTCGGATAGGCGATGTTCGATGTCAGGGAATGGGAGGGGATGATGACAGTATGTTTTGTTTATCGATTTTCTTTCATCAATCCCCTTCTCTGCGCTAAGAATCCTCATAGATCGACCATCAGGGCATGGGAGGGGATGATGACAGTGAGATTATTGATTGATTGATTTTTGGGGTACTATATCTGTGTTTCACGATATCCTACATCTTCATTAGAGGAAATATTTTCCATTGATTCGATGCTTTTGTCCGTGCCTTTCCCAGCCAGCCTGAATCGTGCTTCACGATTCGATAATTATTGATTGCCTTGCAGTGTACATGGACCAGCACATGGGCGGCGGGGACGACTTCGCGCTGGGTGCATCGGCCGTCGCGCCCTCGGAGCACGGCAATGGTGAGTGTTCATGGAATTTCTTCTCTTTTTGAAACATAACTTCTGCGCTTTCTCTGGGTCGCCAAAAGCCCAATGTTTTCAATGACGAGTAAGCGCTTTATCGATCGATTATCAAAGCTAAAAATGGCAATACAATACATGTGATAGACCTGGCGTTTTTGAGTTTCTAACTGGGCTGATGACTAATTATTCGAACTCGCAGACGACCAACTATCGATCGTCGACGCTCCCGAGTCGTCCTTCGCACTCGAGCCCCTGGAGGGAGCCGCCGTGGCCGAGAAGGTATTATTGTTAATTAATTGCTGTTTAAATTTTACTAATCCCCCCCAATCCTCTACTATTTCCACCCTTCCAAATGTAACTTTCGATCTCGTCGCGCCTCTGGCGTAGATAAATTATTATTATTAATTAGAGGCCCAATTAAATTATTAATTAACGAATTACTCAATTAAGGCGACGCGCACTCGCCGGAAGCGCCGACTGATCATCGACGATCAGAAGTTCATCTCGGGCGAGGAGATGAAGCAGAACATGGCCGACTATACGTGAGTTGATTAGTTAATTACTAAAGAAGTAACATATCTTATTGTTAGTGTCTGTCTGTCTGTGTGTGTGTGTGTGCGTGTGTCAGTAACGCCTGTCACACTTTCGAAAAATCGCTATAAATCGCCTATTTCTCATCCCCCAAGCCCATCCCCGGTACCATACGAATCCCCATGAAAAACTTTTTCAAAAATTTGCATATTACATAGTGATGACGCAATATGACGAAATTTCTCTTCAACGGTATTCGCTTCAAACTCGACCAAATCCCTCGGGAGAACCACCAAACAACTTCGCATTACTAAAATTTTCAAAATTTACATAAATTTCATAGTGATGACGCAATATGATGAAATGTCTTTTCGCGCCGTTTTCGCCTGGAACTCGATCAAACGACTTCGGCGAGCGACTAAACAACTTCACGCGCACAAAACTTTCAAAAAATCGCACTGCTTTCATATCGTTTAATTGATCGTAGGGACTATCTCGATGGCAATGCGTGAAAGGTTCGTGTGGATAGCAGTGAGAGAAAAAGTTGCGACGGAGCCACGAAGTGGCGGAGCCGGCCCAAGCCGCCCTCTAGACCTACGTAGATAACGGGATCGCCCCGCCCTCTGGACCTACGTAGATAACCGGATCGCCCCACCCTCTAGACTTACGAAGATAACGGGATCGCCACGCCCTCTAGCCCTACGTAGATAACGGGATCGCCACGCCCCCTAGACCTACGTAAATAACGGGATCGCCACGCCCCCTAGACCTACGTAAATAACGGGATCGCCACGCCCCCTAGACCTACGTAGATAAGCGGATCGATCCCCTCATTTACGCATTTTCGTACAGCGCTATTAAAATAAATTCAATGCATGACCCAACCTGAGATATTACGATTTTAATGCAAGGCCCATCCTGCAATGCGCTTGCGAAAGGCTCGAAAAGGAAAAAAACTTTTTCGAAGCGCTCGAGGCCTCACGAGCCTTTTGCAAGGGAGGATGCAGGCTTGCCATTCAAGGGAATCTATGATAACCCTAACACACACCCCGGAGTACAACGTAGCAACCGTAGGTTGCTAGTTAGTTAATTAATTAATTAGCTAATTAGCTAATTATCTGTCATAATTTGACTTTAAGCTGTGGCCCGGCAGGTCTGTGCTCGTGTTTTAGTACATCGTCTAATAATTTCGATGTTGTCAATTTTGTTGAGATTTAACACAACAATTATCACTCGATGCCCACATGGACACGATCGTTAATTAGTAATTAGTTGCTAATCATTAGTTGCTAATTAATTAACTAATTAACCATCTCTGCAGTGACACGCTGCAGCCTCTGGATCTCGCGCCTCCCACGCGCAAGCTCATGCGTCTCAAGGAGAGCGGAAATGTGGAGAAGTTGTTCCACCTGCCGGGCTCGGCACTGGTGAAGAACCGAGGACTGATTAAGGCGAGTTGAAGCTCAAACTCACCCACTAGTTGTCGGTTTCTGAGTTTGATGAACTTCCGAGGGAATAAGGAATCCCAACGGCTCTGCTGTTGCAGCAGTACCATTTCCGACTTTCGTTTTTCTGTATTGCTTGCTTTTTCGGGCAACACCTTCTCTAATAACCTCTCAACTCTTTGCATTCATGCTTCAACTCCCCTACAAATCCTTCTCCTTTGCAGCAGTACCAGGCGCGTCTCGGCTACAAGTCGCGCTCGTCGTTCGCCATGCCGTCCGGAGGCAACAACACGATGCTCGATGAGAGCATCGAGGATCTCAGGTGAGGATGCTCTCCGAGATATGCACGCTCTCTCACTATGACTGCGAGAGAGTATGGGAAAGTGAGAGAGCAGGGGACTGGATGAGAGTTGCAACTATCTTACTGTTTTCACGCTCATTTTCGAATTTTTTTGGATGAAATTTCGAAGTAACAGAAACTTACCTAGTATTTTCCCGATTCTAGTCCCCTAATCCCGATCCCAAAAGCTCGCTCGAGCCCAAAATACCACCTGTTGTCCCTACATGTCCTTCCTGTATCTTAAAGAGTTTCTGAATAATGAGTATGAATAAGAATAAAAATAATCATGAATACGTTGTCAGGAGGGATCTGGAGTACGCGGAGAACGTCGAGGACGACAACATGAGCCACCAGGTGGGATTTGGAATTCTTAATTATCGATTTATTTAATAAATTAGCAGATCCGTGAGGGAAATCCCGGTTTCAAGGAAAAGTAAAAATGCATCGATGTTTGTAGAAGCAATATTTTGTCGATAGCATCTTTGCATTCAAAAAAAGGCGACCTCGTGCTTTATTATTGGTTCTAGGCATCAGGGGATAGCCGAGAGTGATGAACGACTGATTGTTTCGATATTTTAAAATGTGACTAATTAACTAATTAATTACCATAATTCCAGATGCAGTCGATGCACGGCTTCGACGATTTCGACGACGGAGCCTTCGCCGACATCGGCCCGCCCATGGGTAATTAGTTTAATTAATTAATTAATGAATTAATTAAGTTAGTTAGGGTTCCTGAACTTCTCTGTACTGAATCGAAGCCGTGAAGATCGAAGATTAGAAGTTCCAATACATGATTTAATCAATTAACTAATCACTGAATGAAAGCTGTCTGTATGTGTAGCTCCAATAAATGTTTTAATTAATTAATTAACTAATTACCCTAATTACCCCAATCACCTCAGGCGGCAACTCGCCGTACTACGACCAGGGCATGGGCGGCTGGAACGACATGGAGGAGGCGCAGAGCATGGGCAGTGGAGGTTAGTCTGTCTCTCTATAACAACGACAGTGATCAAAACAATAACAACAATATCAACAATAATAACAACAACTACTACAGGAGCGATGGCGCCAGCCGAAGAGTCGACGGCGCAGCCGGAGAAGAAGAAGAAGCGCGGCGAGACGAGCCGACTGGATGTAAGTCGGAGGGGCAGGGGGATATAGGGATGGTTTGGGACATGGAAGTGCCTTTACGTTTCAACCGGAACGATACTCTTCTGTGCTGGAAGCATTGCAATAGAACAATCAATGTTGGCCAGCTTTTCGATTTCTGCAATAGAAAACACCAAGGACAGCCAACAAACGATCACCACATGCATCTAGATGTTATTGATTACTAGCCGAGCTCTGCTCGCTATGGGCAAGCCTGTTTAGGTTGAACTATTTCAAGATTGCTGTGTGATTTATTCTTCTAGCCAGGGAGGTGGTTGAAGGCATTCTTTAGGGGAGGTGGTTGAAGACATTCTTTAGGGGAGGTGGTTGAAGGCATTCTTTAGGGGAGGTGGTTGAAGGCATTCTTTAGGGGAGGTGGTTGAAGGAATTTTTTAGGGGAGGTGGTTGAAGGAATTTTTTAGGGGAGGTGGTTGAAGGAATTTTTTAGAGGAGGTGGTTGAAGGCAAATGATATGGCGCTCGAGGGGATCCGAACCATCGACTTTCTGCTCGCTAGTCAACGCTCTTACCACCTGCGCCACGAATAAAGCATTAAAGAACACTTTCCGACAATCCCTGGTCGTCGCCTAATGTTGGCAAATGGTTTGGCGCTCGAGGGGACTCGAACCCCTGACCTCTTGCGTGCTAGTCAATGCTCTTACCCCTTGAGCCACGAATTACATTCTACAAATCATATTCCGATGCTCCCCACTCCTCCTCGATCACAGCAAAACACTTTGCTCAAGGCGGGACTCGAACCCCTGACCTCTTGCGCGCTAGTCAATGCTCTAACCTCCTGAGCCACGAATTATACCTTACAAAAAACTTTAAAACAATCCCCGACCGCTCCCCAACACTTGTGCACCAAGCGAAAATTCCGGCAAAACACTTGCCCCTGCCGGGGATCGAACCTGAGAGCGTCTACGCGGCCAAACCCTTGTGTGTTAGCGCACGAGTTGATCTTTGATCCCTTCAACGTGGTCGGATCGAAAAAGTGTCAACATGAAAAATGTCCGCCATGGTCGATTACATATTTGCCTTATATTTGCCAAACTTTCCCATGCACCCCCGAGGCTCCAGGGGCACTTTACTTTGACCAGTCAATTGGTCACCCGACGTTCTTTTATGTATAACTAGCCGAGCTACGCTCGCTACGGGTAAACCGAAAGATTTAGGTTGGGAATGTATTGGGAGAGTTCTAGCGGCAAAAGTGTTTTGAGTGGGTGGGGACTCGATCCCACAATTTTTTGCACGCTAGGCAATCCCCTTACCACCTGAACCACGAATTACGCATTAAACATAGTTAAAATCCACTTTCTCATAGCCTCTGGTCACCCCCTAAACTTGGCAAATGGTTTTACACTCGAGGGGATTCGAACCCCCAACTCTCTGCACGCTAGGCAATCCCCTTACCACCTGAACCACGAATTACGCATTAAAAATAGTTAAAATCCACTTTCTCATAGCCTCTGGTCACCCCCTAAACGTAGCAAATGGTTTTGCACTCGAGGGGATTCGAACCCCCGACTTTCTGCTTGCTAGACAGTCCTCCTACCACCTGCGCCACGTATTATGCTAAATAAACTTCTCCCCGATACTCCTGCACCATGCTAAAATTCCGGCAAAACATTTTGCCCATGGCGGGGGTCGAACCCGGGTCGTTCGGGTACAACGACCAGCCTCTTAGCCACTACACCACAACTCTAACTTCTTTCAAAATTAATATTTTAATTCACTTTAAAATCCCATCGACTCGTCTCCGAAATCTAAGGTTCACTTTTTGAAAGCTAAGCGATAGCTGCACGCGCCGCCGAGATGGAGAGGGGTCCCCCAAAAAATCGCCACTTCAAGTTGATCTTTGATCTTTTAGACGTGGTCGGATCGAAAAGTTGTCAACATGAAAAATTCTCGCCATGGTCGATTACATATTTGCCTTATATTTGCCAAATCTTCCCGCGCCGTCTTTGTTACTTTCCAAGGCCCCAGTCAAATTTCAGTCATACGTTTGTTTATCTAAGAGAGAACTAGCCGAGCTCCGCTCGCTACGGGTAAACCAAAAGTTTTAGGTTGGGGATGCATTGTAAGAGTTCTAGCAGGAAAAGAAAGTGGTTGACATGGGTGGGGATTCGATCCTGCAAATTTCTGCACGCTAGGCAATCCTCTTATCACCTGCTCCACGAATAACCCATAAAAAGGATTGAAATCCACTTTCTCATAGCCTCTGCTATCCCCCTAATATTGACAAATGGTTTGGCACTCGGGGGATCCGAACCCGCAACTTTCTGCACGCTAGTCAACCCTCTTACCACCTGCGCCACGCATTACAGCATTAAAACCGATTAAAATCCACTTTCTCATATTTTCTGGTCAATCCCTAAACTTGGCAAATGGTTTTGCACTGGAGAGGATTCGAACCCCCAACTCTCTGCTTGCTAGGCAGTCCTCCTACCACCTGCGCCACTTATTATGCTAAATAAGCCCCTCCCCGATACTCCTGCACCATGCTAAAATTCGGGCAAAACATTTTGCACATGGCGGGGATCGAACCCAGCACCTTCGGGTGCAACGACCATCCTCTTAGCCACTACACCATTACACTAACTCCTTTTAAAATTAATATTTTTCTTCACTTTAAAATCCCATCGACTCGTCTCCGAAATCCAAGGTTCACTTTTCGAAAGCTAAGCGATAGCTGCACGCGCCGCCGAGATGGAGAGGGGCACCCGAAAAAATCGCCACTTCAAGTTGATCTTTGATCTCTTCAACGTGGTCGGGTCAAAAAGTTGTCAACATGAAAAATGCTCGCCATGGTCGATTACATATTTGCCTTATATTTGCCAAATCTTCCCGCGCCGTCTTTGGTACTTTCCAGACCCCCAGTCAAATTTCAGTCATACGTTTGTTTATCTAAGAGAGAACTAGCCGAGCGCCGCTCGCTACGGGCAAGCCAATGGGTTATTTTATTTTCTGTGAATTTTTCTGATTTTTTTTTTGAATGTTTCTAGCCGAAAAACGGATGATTTTGAGCCAAGTTGACTTTTCGTGCTAGGAGCGCCGGGTTTTGGGGATTACGGTAGTCGAAGGTTACGGTATGATAACTTCGGACCACTTTGAGTATCATTCTTCAACTATTCAAACTCGGCAAAACAAGTTTGCGGCGGGCGGGACTCGAACCACCGACCTTTTGCACGCTAGACCGACCCCCACCCGACTGAGCCACAATAAAGTATCATGATCTATTTAAATTATCGATTCCCTCAACGTTCCTCGTTGAAATCTAAACAATCCGACCTGTTTCCAGCCCGAAAACACGCATTTTCACCCCTCAAATAGTGCAAAAGGGCTAATTCAGTATCTCCCTTGAAACTCATCGGGGGCGGTCGTTCTTTCCCGGTCTGACCTTGTTTCAACCTCCTCTACAACTTTGTTGACGACCACTAAGCAGTAACTCTCCAAAGAAACCCGCCAGCCCTCAATTTCAAGCACCCCATTTGAGCTGTCGCTCGTCCCTCCGCCACCCATAGTCATTCGCGCCGATTGCTGCCGTGAAGAGCGTTTTTGAGCTACCGTCCCCATCTTCTGATACAATCCCCATCTGATCATGCTCTACATTTCTTATGACGGAAGCTAAGCGATAGGACCAAAGGGGAATTAGCCTCCTCTCGATTTGTGCCGATTTGGATCGAAAAAAACGAAATTCCGTACAAAACTTATCGTAAGTCGGCGAATTCTGGTCGAAATGGTCCAAATTTTTGCCACGTCACTCCTACAGTACCCCTACGCAATATCCGCACCGACAAAAATGTTCACCACCCCCCTGCCCCCGGCGGGGGTCGAACCAACGACCCTCGGATTGCAAGCGCGCCCGTAGCGTGGCCGAGTGGGTAGTGAAAAACGCGCAAAGTGATCTTTGATCTCTTCAACGTGGTCGGATCGAAAAAGTGTCAACATGAAAAATGTGCGCCATGGTCGATTACATAAGGGGTTTATATTAGCCAAATCTTCCCCATCGATCTTCCGCATCTCCCAGGACGAAAACAGCGAGCGGTGGATCGGTCATCATACGCATTCTTATGTAGAAGGAATTGAAAAGTCAATCCCCTTCCTTCCAGAAGACTGCCGACGACGATGACGACAAGGCGGAGCACGGAGACGATGATCACAGGTAATTAGACTTAATTAGCTTAATGAATCAGTTAATTAATTAATCTAAAATGCAAAAAGCTCGAAAAAGTGGACCAAATACATCGATCACAGGTGATTAGGATAATTGGCTTAATTAGTTGATTAATTTATTAGTCTAAAATACAAAAAATGCTCTGAAAAAGTGGACCAAATACGTCGGCTTTTTCCAATTGTTGTTGTGTATGTATAGGGAACGTGACTGATTAAGTGATTGTTAATTAGTTAATTAGCTAATTAATTAATTAACTGATTAAGATGGACGAAGCGGACGCAGAACGTGCTGAACACGATCGCGTCCAAGATTCGCGCGAGCGAGGATGGAGAGGTGAGGAGTTTTACATTATTTGATGATCGAAACACATGCGATCTCCGGTTGCATGATGGCTTAGACGTCAAGGGCTTGTAGATTGATGATAGAACGCGCACTGGATTCCCATTAGACTGTTCTTTTCTTTCGTTGAGCATAGTCAGCGAGTGAGGATGGAGAGGCGAGAGTTTTAGTTTGCAATCGATAAATTATTGGCACTTCTGTACTTTTTGGCCCAGCCCTTCTCAAAGGAGTATTCTATCCCTACCTCTCTTATTCCCCGACTCACTCCTCACTCCGAGCGGTCCATAGAGAGAGAGGCCTGGGCCAAAAAGTGCAGAAGTTCCAAATTGTTGGTTGCTGCCTCTGCAGTTCCTAGCTTGTTCAAAGTTGCATTAGAGTGATGCAGTTTCACCACTACTACTAGATCATCGAACCTTTGCTTTCTCTGATCACTCCCAAACCGGATGTTGTTTAATAAATCAATCGATAATCACTCAATCAATCAATCGATAAGCGCTCAAATAATCGATAATGCAGATCACGCTGGCCGATCTGCTCACGAAGGGCAGCACGCGCAAGACTGCGGCGCAGAAGTTCTACACCCTGCTCGTGCTCAAGAAGTGGCAGGTACGGTAGTATTGATTGATTAGTGTTGTACGGTAGCATTGATCGGATCATCGATTTGTAGAAAAGTGTGCAAAATATGAACGGACTAGCGAGTTGCGACACTATTACTACATTATTTTTGAATTGTGTGATTTGAGCCTCCAATAAGTTGCGTGTTCCAAACATTTCACATAAAGACTGAATGTGAATTTAGTTTAGTTTCGCATTTGCACTGGTTCCTGAAAAAAGCGAAATATCGGAACATCCTGCAATGAGTATTTTATTGTAGAATTGATAATAAGTAATTAATCAATAAATCAATCGATCTCAGGCGATCGACGTGCACCAGTCGGAGCCGTACGGTGAGATTTCGATCCAGCCGGGACCCCAGATGGAGGCGACCTCGGCGTGAGTACGGTAGTCATCCGTATCGATCCCCTGTCTACCGTACCCCACAGTATCCTCTTACCGTATCCAGTATTACGTTACCGTACTCCCTTCCCTATGCATAATATTCGAAGTTCCGATTACCTAATATTATTCTCTGTCTAATGCATCAAGTGTAGTCCCATCAATCGAAGCCTTTTCCCCACAATTGTTCCTTACCAAATGCTTGAAATACATAGAAGTTGTAGACAATCCCTTCCAGTAGCTTATCTTTTTCCTTTTAGACCACATTATTGTACATACACGTAATGAGATCTCTACAACTCACTGGCCCTTAACTAACGAATATTCCATCCCCATCACTTTTTAAAATGTATCAGATATTGTCCATGAATCAGATCCACGATTAATTACGAAGATCCACTCTTGATTGTTATTCCTTAATGATCTGATGCAATAAACAATCTCTTTTCGATGAACACAATCACCCATGATTGTCACAATCCATTGTGAGAGGAAAAGAAACATACATCGAAAAAAATGTTAAAAGGGAAAAAGAAACATACATCGCATCGTATGCTGCGATGCAGTAGTTCGCAGACTTTGTACATCTCTATCCCCCCCCCTCCCACCTATCCCTCGTTTGATCTACACTTGCTTCGAAACGAATCAAACCAATGTTCTCAGCCCTGCCTCCACTGTTACATCCGTTTCCCTCTCCATCATCAGATTTTTGTAGTTCATCTTCTCTTCCTGTTCTCCCGGTGCCAGTATGAGGGAAAATACTGTCTACGAGTTGTAAGTGGAACCTGAACTTGGGTTGGGAAGGTTTGTTTGTGCACGAGTAGGGCTCTTATTCAGGGCGGCTTTCCTTTTGGCCGCTATCTGGTTCCTGGAGGAGATGAATCTCCAAGTGAACACCTACGCAGCGTGCATGCAGCTGAGAGATGCTGCATCCCCCCTTTCTCCCTTCTCTCCTCCCTCTCCTCTTGTCACTTCCAAATGTGAACGAGCAGGTGACGGTCAGGTTACGGTAGTCCGAACGGCAATTCTTTGAGATCGCCTCACCTACGCATCGTACGTGACGGCGTCCTGCGGACTCGCAGCCATTTTACTGGGACTGCTCGTCGTCTTCGTGCGACGGATGGAGCAGCGCATCCCAGCCGTGGCTGCATTCATCGACAAGCTGGAGGGTGGCGGCGGAACTGTGCCCAATATCCCTCACAATTATCAGGTTTGTAGTGCAGTTGATGGAAGTGGAGTCTTTTTTGCAAAGGTGGGATGGCCTGGCATGATCGTAATCGCCATCACATCTTGCGTTGCGACTACCATCGCCATCCTGCTGCTGGGAGGATCCCTCCCCTCCTTCCACCGCCCGACGGAGATTCTGAAAGTGAGTACTGTAGAACGACGATTCCGAATCTAAACAAAAACAACAATAAAATAAACTGGGAGAACTGAGATGAGATCAAAATCAAAAGATCAAAAGATCAAAAGTGCGCCAGTTCACACCATGCGCGTCAGTATCAAGAACGATGACGCGCTCGATGACGATGAGCGCTCATCGCTCGCTCATCGCTCATTCATTATTTACTTGTTGTATTATCGCATTGTCCCTCTGTAGTCGCCGGCTTGTCTTATTAGCTCGAAATGTTTTTGCTGAAGTAGTGGATCGATAAGTGAGGGATACTGTTATCGAGGAGGAGAAGAAGTTGACTTGATCTACCGATCGATATCGATTAGCGTAACCTAATATTGATCGATTGCAGGAAGACAAGTACGGTACGATCATCGGTATCGATCTGGGAACGGCGCACACGCGCATCGGCGTGTTCAAGAATGGCCGCGTCGAGATCATCGCCAACGACCAAGGAAACCGTATCACCCCCTCGTGAGTTTATGGGTCCCGACTGGAAGATCGATTATCGATTGATTGGCTCTTTTACAAGACCAGACTCATTTATAGGATGGGGTC
This sequence comes from Pristionchus japonicus, assembly GCA_900490845.1. Taxonomy (NCBI): domain Eukaryota; kingdom Metazoa; phylum Nematoda; class Chromadorea; order Rhabditida; family Neodiplogasteridae; genus Pristionchus; species Pristionchus japonicus. Next base: position 163,911 of record LS506737.1, read on the forward strand.
CTATTACTTTGCAACCTATAGAGTTGCTAACACTCTCTGAATGCTGACGCGTGGCTGTATGAAAATAGTTATCGAGTCTGTTCTTCTAAAGCACACCGATTTATTGTTTGGGCCTGATCAGAAGTGTCTGAGCAGTCCTTGATTATCGATTGATTGCAGGTACGTAGCCTTCACGCCGACTGGCGAGCGTCTGATTGGAGACGCAGCTAAGAACCAGCTGGCGATCAACCCCGAGAACACGATCTTCGACGCGAAGCGACTCATCGGAAGAGAGTACACTGAGAGGACCGTCCAGGAGGACATCAACCTGTGGCCCTTCAAGGTGCGACGAGTGGGATATCACACAACCAGGGAACATTATGAAACCAGATCGCGCTGTTTTCTCCTGTTTTGTTGTTAAACTTGAGTGACGTGGCGAACGACAGCTAGTGATGGAATAATTTTTATTACTTTTATATAAAAATATCGATTTAAGGTTACGGACAAGGGCAATAAGCCGCACGTGAAGGTCTCCGTCGGCAAGGACCAGAAGGAGTTCTCCCCCGAGGAGGTGTCCGCCATGGTGAGTGAGGGCGATGATTGGGAAAGCGCGCCACAGCAGCGCACCATGCTCCTTACCAGTGACTAACCGTTTCCTTGCTTAAGGTGCTCATCAAGGTGAAGGAGATCGCTGAGGCGTACCTCGGAAAGGAAGTCAAGCACGCCGTGGTTACCGTCCCCGCCTATTTCAACGACGCCCAGAGACAGGTGAGGCACTTTGTAATATGCACGAGACGCCAGCGCGTGAGATGCCCCCAATTGGCAAAGCATACACAGCACCAGAGTAATCATCAACGATTTGCAGGCCACCAAGGACGCCGGTACGATCGCCGGCCTCAACGTTGTCCGTATCATCAATGAGCCCACCGCCGCCGCCATCGCTTACGGTCTCGACAAGAAGGACGGTACGGTATTCAGGATATCGATTGATTGATTGATCAGGGGGTATTGATTGACTGGAGGCTTCTATGGGGAAATTGCTAACTTTTTCGTGAATTTTGAGTGGTCTGATCATGACCCACTGGGTTTATGCTTCCTAGACAGTGGACCTGTCAGGGATCTGATTGATTGATTACGGTCATTTGGGATGAGGATGGGAGTGAGGGAAAGTGGAAGGTCGACAGAGGTCAGTTAGTAAATAGCGGAAGAGAGAGAGAGAGAGAGTGGGGAGATGACTGGCACAGTTTGCATGATTAGAAGATGTAGAGTGGGGAGATGAGAGAAGAGGACGGTGAGTGTACCATAGGTGTCCGTGCCGCCGGCTGATCACTCGCCGCCAGTCCTGGACACGTATTGAGTGTACTCCGAGGGCAGATTAGAGAGACACTGGAAAGGACAGGGATGATGAAACAATTTGGTTAATTAATTGTTTAGTCTAAACAAATAAGGAAACCTGGATTGTTTGGGAAAAAGAACGAAGAAAATGCGATGACATTATTTTTTTCTGTTTAATTAATTGATCATGATTGCAGGAGAGCGCAACATCCTCGTGTTCGATCTGGGAGGAGGAACCTTCGACGTGTCCATGCTCACCATCGACAACGGAGTCTTCGAGGTACGGTAGCTGGTGCCGATCGATAACTGATTGATGCCTCTCGATCAATAATCGATAATCAATCAATAATCAGGTGCGCGCCACGAACGGAGACACTCACTTGGGAGGAGAGGACTTCGATCAGAGAGTGATGGAGTACTTCATCAAACTGTACAAGCAGAAGACTGGCAAGGACCTGAGAAAGGACAATCGCGCCGTCCAGAAGCTGAGAAGAGAGGTCGAGAAGGCCAAGAGAGCCCTGTCCGTCCAGTACCAGGTACGAGTAGAGTATTGCCTGATCGTGAATTGACTGGATACGGTAATTTGATTCTAATCGATTCCCATTGCAGACCAAAGTCGAGGTCGAGTCGATCCTCGACGGCGAGGACTTCTCTGAGACGCTGACCCGTGCCAAGTTCGAGGAGCTCAACATGGACCTCTTCCGAGCCACGATGAAGTCCGTCCAGAAGGTACCGTATATGGATCGATAACCTGATTATTGATCTACCGTAGTCATTTATCAATTGAGTACTAATCGATAGGTGCTCGAGGACGCGGTTCTGAAGAAGGACGACGTCCTCGAGATTGTGCTCGTCGGAGGATCCACGCGTATCCCCAAGGTGCAGCAGCTGATCAAGGAGTACTTCAACGGCAAGGAGCCCTCTCGCGGCATCAACCCCGACGAGGCCGTCGCCTTCGGAGCCGCTGTTCAGGTACGGTTACGGTAGATGATTGACGTCTATCGAACACTGACTTTTCCATACGGTAAATTGATTATCGATTGTCATATGCAGGCCGGAGTCATCTCTGGAGAGGAGAACACTGGCGACATTGTGCTGCTGGACGTGAACCCGCTTACCAAGGGTATCGAGGTCCCGGGCGGGATCATGGTCAAGGTCATCCCCCGCAACACTGTGATCCCCACCAAGAAGTCGCAGATCTTCTCCACCGACGCAGACAACCAGCCCACCGTCACCATCCAGGTACGGTATCGATTCATAATCGATTTATTTGTGAAATGGAGGGATAGGGTAGCTGAGTTCTTATTGCTTGCAGGTCTTCGAGGGAGAGATCCCCATGGCCAAGGGCAACCACAAGCTGGGCAAGTTCGACCTGACTGGCGTGCCGCCCGCGCCACGTGGAGTGTCCCAGATTGAGGTACGGTAGATGATTATCGATTGATTAGAGCTAAATGTTAATCGGTAATTTTCTCAGGTTACGTTCGAGATTGACGTGAACGGAATCCTCCACGTTAACGCCACACACAAGGGAACTGGAAATAAGAACAAGATCACCATCACCAACGACCAGAACAGACTGTCGCCCGAAGACATTGAGAGGTACGGTAGAGTATTGGTTGATTGATTGTTTATGATCATTCGTTTGATTACGGAAGGAGTGATTACGGTAGAGCGTTATTGACATCGATTGATTATTAATTAATTTGCAGAATGCTGAACGACGCTAAGAAGTTCGCGGATGACGACAAGAAGGTGAAGGAGACGGTGAAGGCTCGCAACGAGCTCGAGAGCTACGCCTACTCGCTCAAGAACCAGATTGGAGACAAGGAAAAGCTCGGAGGAAAGCTCGATGAGGTACGGTAGATGGGATCTTGAAAGGATTATTGATTTATTTGTTTTACATATATTTGTTGGTGATGTAGTGGATCGATAGTGAGGGATACGGTTATCGATGGTTATAATATCTATCTATTCCCTGATTCGTTGCAGGACGACAAGAAGACGATCGAGGAGGCCGTCGACGCGGCCATTGCCTGGCTGGACTCGAACAAGGAAGCGTCCGTGGAGGATCTGCAGGAGCAGAAGAAGGATCTGGAGGGCAAGGTGCAGCCCATCGTGTCCAAGTTGTACAAGGACGGAGCTGAGTGAGGGCCCGGAGGAGAGGGAGAGGCGCCCTCTGATGAGAAGGACGAGTTGTAAGGAGGAGTTGTGTGTGGTGTAGAGTGCGAGAGACGCGTCGACCTTTCCCCCATTATAAATTGAGTGATTTTGACTCGTGTTTCGAACTCTGTTCTGATTGTGATAGAATGTCCAATTGCCCCCTATTTCCCATTCCCCCACCCTTCCCTTGTATTGTAGTAGTACTATGCAAAGAATACGTCGGACAATTGTGCAAATAATGTAGTAGTGACAGCCTCCTTTTTTCTTCCGCTTGCCTTTTAATTGTAATTTATCAATCTCTTTAGTCCCGAAACAGGTTCTGTGATTGTGTTGAGTTGTTTAGAGGAGTAGCTTGGTCTCCATCTTGTGTGGTATAGAGTGCGAGAGACGCGTCGACGTTTCGCCGGGTTTAGCTAGACTGAATATCCTATTGCCCCCTATTTCCCATTGCTTGTATTCCCCCACCCTTCCCTTGTATTGTAGTAGTACTATGCAAAGAATACGTCGGACAATTGTGCAAATAATGTAGTAGTGACAGCCTCCTTTTTTATTCCGCCTGCCTTTTAATTGTAATTTATCAATCTCTGTAGTCCCGAAACAGGTTCTGTGATTGTGTTGAGTTGTTTAGAGGAGTAGCTTGGTCTCCATCTTGTGTGGTATAGAGTGCGAGAGACGCGTCGACGTTTGGCCGGTTTTAGCTAGACTGAATATCCTATTGCCCCCTATTTCCCATTGCTTGTATTCCCCCACTCTTCCCTTGTATTGTAGTAGTACTATGCAAAGAATACGTCGGACAATTGTGCAAATAATGTAGTAGTGACAGCCTCCTTTTTTCTTCCGCCTGCCTTTTAATTGTAATTTATCAATCTCTTTAGTCCCGAAACAGGTTCTGTGATTGTGTTGAGTTGTTTGGGGGAGTAGCTTGGTCTCTCCTCCGTGTTATACCGAATGTACCGTCTCCTGGAAGAGAATAATAATTTATTATGCTTATCGAATCGATTTCCTCCCTTGTTGACACACGGACAGAAGAAAGACCCACATGTTGAATGTCATGGAAATATTTAAAGGCAGTGTGATTAGAGGGGTGATATGAAGGGAAGAGAAAGTGGAGGGGGATGGATAAAGGAGTGGTTCCTCTCTCATAGTCGACGAAAGAGAATGGGACTGATCTACCTGACTGGAAATATGGTTCGGTTGCATCATTACAATGCAATCTTCCTCTGATTGCTTGCTAGATTGATGTAGAACGGGCAGACGTTGACACAGCAGGTACTGTATCATAATCCTTGCTCTTACATATGAGACGCGTGTTTCAAAACAAACGTGATTCATGGATGTCGAGAGCGTGAAGCACGTGTCCTCTTAGATATCAGCGGTCAAATCTAGTCAAGTTTCCTTTCGTACCAACAGAAATGCGTTGTATAACGTCCGGGATTGACATAGTATAGTCATAGTATCAGTTTTCTATAGGCATTGAGAGTACAGACGTAGGAGGGAAAGTATAGTTTTCTCGATATTTGAAGAACCTTCATCGGATAACTCGCCTGCCGCTTGATTTACGCTCATTGTTAAATGGTTAATTAATTTTAATTGCTTCAGATGTATCACGAGCGACAACGGAAACAGCTGTGTCTGGTGCACGCACTGAATGCGATCATGCAGCAAGAGGTAGTTATAATTTTTTCTTATTAGTTAATTAATTAATTAATTAATGACATCATATTGTTAATTGCAGGAGTTCACGGAGGAGTCACTCAACGAGATCTGCTACTCGCTCGATGACAGGCGATGGTTCAACCCGCATACGTGTGTTCACAATGACATTCTGATTCTCACGGTTCTCACGAAATTTTAATTCGGTTGTTCATGGTTTTTGGATCGTAGTCGATGAAAACGATCCATTTGAAGCATATATGAGTTTGCTACGATAATAACCGATATCGATTGCAGGTCGTGGCTGAACCTGGGCAACTACGACGTGAACGTGCTCATGGCGGCTCTCGCGACGAAAGATCTCCAGCTACGGTAGATGGTTATCGATTGCATATAATCGAGCCAAGAAAGCTATTGCATTGTTCTATAGTGCCCTAATTCAAATCACGTTTTAATGACTGATTCCTATTTCAGATGATGTGGTTCGACAGTCGGCAAGATTCTGCGAGGATACGACTCGAGTTTGTCAAGGTAAGTCAAGTTAGGTTTCTGTTTAAAAAAATCCTAGGTTCTCTGTTTCACTTGGACATGTTGTCATTGGAACTTGAGAGGATGTTTGGGATTAGTTCTTTGGTTCATTTGAAAACGTACTTGTTTTTTGTCAAATCTATAAGGATGTTTGAGATCAGTTCCGCCTGTTTCTCTCCAAAACGCGTCATTTGGTGTTCGATTTTCGGTAGATAGAGTAGATCAGAGGGCGAAGTTTGAGTGACGTTGATATCAAGACGTATCAACACGCACTTGATATCAAACCGATCAGAATAGCTTGCAATGAGGGGTTGCCTCCGACGAAAGATTCAGGTGACGTAAAGTGACCTTCTTGGTATCAATGGCGAACCTGATATGATACCAGTAGGAATTAGTTTTCACGTGAACGTTTTTTATGAGTCGGGAGTAGAGGAGGAATAAGAGACGGTACGATGGAGATCACTAGCAATGCGACGAAAAATAGATCGGAGGACCCAAGTTGTGCTAAAGCTTTCAATGTAATTTTAATTAAATTAATTAATCAACAAATTAACAGGCGTTCATCGTGAACGTGCCCGGCCGCTACATCCCGTTCATGACGAATCGCCACTGGTTCGCAACCCTACAGAGGGACGATGGAGCGTGAGTAGATGTTGATTTATTGATCGGTTGGAGGCTAAATCGATGCACTGCGTGAGTAAAGTATAGTAAGTACTCGCAATCGATACGTTTTGATTTGAGCCGGTAGATATGATAGGGGACATTGGTTCGGAGTCCTGCAGAGGCACGATGGAGCGTGTGTAAACATGCCCAACTTTTTTCCTTCAATGGGGCTAGCTCTTTAAACTAGAGTGCATTCTTTTCGTACCTTTTGCATGTAATTTGGATGGAAACATGAAGTGAGTAGCAGGGGAAATGAAGTGGAGTTGACATTCTGTTGCAATTCCAACTGAAATGCCAATTGCAGATTCGTGAATCTCGACTCGAAATTGGACGAACCGGAGCTGATCAGAGACATCGTCGCGTATATTAGGGAGAAGTTCGAGAAGACGGAGGATAAGGTTTAGAAGGTACGGTAGCTGCGCTGGTGTACTACCGTAGCCATTGTTTGATCGATGACTGACTTTATTCCTTTCTTCGTGCGTTGTATCGTTACAGTAACTCCTACCGTATCCACTAAACGATAATCGATTACCGTAACTCTTACCGTATCCACTAATCGATAATCGATTACCGTAACTCTTACCGTATCCACTAATCGATAATCGATTACCGTAATTCTTACCGTATCCACTCCAGAAGAATCTCTTCTAAGACTGATATTTGATCTTTAGACTTTGATCTTTTATCTCTGATCCCCCAACCTCTAGTCTGTACATCGTTGTAGCATGCTGTAGTAGGCCCCCATCTTGAAATATGTTTCTTGCTTGATTGATCTGCCACTCCCTTGCCCTAATGTAGATTGTACGCGAGTTGCTTAATTTGTACTGAAATTGAAACACGTTTGTTTTATCAACCTTGAATAATGATAAAAAATAATTGGTCGTATGCCGGGAATTGATGTCTTAGAATGTAGCGCAATGAGACTAGTCAATTTGCATTGCGCATCCATTGCGAGACGATTCCACTTTCATTGCACAATGAGAGTGAATTTGCGTGTGTTACGATTCCATTGCGATTCAAAAATCGTCTCATTGCGCACTGAGAGTCAATCTGGGTCCATTGCGAATCGCTTGCGTTAATGCGAACGGTTAACCCTATTTCCCAATGACCTATGGGGCAGGGGGCGAGAGAAAGAGGGTGCAGAAAAACAAAGAGGGAACAAACTGAATCGCCCAGTGCAATCGGCAACGATAGGCACGAATTACGCACTGACCTATTTAGGAACGCTGTGTGTTTCTGCTTTAATGTAGAAGAAGATACTTTGGGATAGATCATTGAACATAGAGGGCAGGAAAGGAGATATGCAGGGAGAAAAGGAGTCGGAGGAGAATCTGGAGTCGGACAGCCAATCGCTCACAAAAGATTGTCAGAGAGGAGTTAATGGATGATGTGTGCCGAGTCTATGGCTAGAATATCAGAGATTTTTTCTCTCAATGCAAAATAATCATAAAAATGCATTTGAAGCCCGTGGTGATTTTTCAAAGTTGAGTTCCTGATCAAGGGTGAAGAGGCGTTTCGTGCGGATTTCGTAATGTACTGTAGTTGAGCGACTGTTGATCGCGATTTGCATGGGGAGAGGAGGGTAGATCAGACGAGAGATATCTCTCTTTCTCTGGCGCTCTCTCACTCCCCCTCGCTCTCTCTCATGTGAGAGATGGGAGGGGTCATTGATCTACCCTCCTCGATAATTGCGCGCGAATTCGAAAATATGCAGGTGTGGAGGGGAACTTTAAATTCAAATTTAAGGGAAAGGTCAACAGAGCTCGATGGAGAACCAAAGCAAGCGAAATAATGGGTCAATTTGTGAAGTTAATTTCAAGATGAATGGAGTATTTACCTGATTAGCAATGAAAAACCGAACACAAAATATCCCCTCAGCTCACCGTTGGTTCAGAGAGTCCGTTCTCAATCACTGATATCACTCTCGACTACTGATTATCACTCCCGATCAGTGATTATCATTCTTGATCACTGATACTAATTGATAAGGTCTTATAAGAGAAGCCCTTATTTTTTCCGTCCTTCACCCACGCTTAGAACTACTATCCTAACCTACTACAATACGGTATATAAAGAATTTTAGCTTGATTGTAGTATCCGAAGTACACAATTGTTCACAAAAATGTAAAGCCTCACGTCGAGGTGCAAGCTAACAAGAACACGATCTCATACTACGGTGAACTTCAGTTCAGCCTGTGCATTAAGTATGCAACTATTTTCAGAGTTCTCTCGATATACAACCGTGTGCCCATGCAGCATCAAGCTTCTTCATCATAGTCTATGCATGTGGGAAGAGCGAAGAGAGGAGAAGAGAAATTATTAGAATTATTATTAAAAAGATTCCATTTCAGATGAATATTGACAGTATACAATATCTTGCCTATCGCCAACATGTGACAATTATGAACTCTTTTTCCTTTGCACTCACATAAGGCTTTTCTCTCATGCGATTATCGACGCAAGTATTATGAGCGACATTCTGAGTCAGTGAAAATTTGCTTGGCACTAGGGAAAAATCGAATTCCTCCAAAATTTGTCGGCTGGTAGTACTCCTCGAGTGAGGCTCAGTGCTAGCTGATTTAGTGTTTTGGTTCACTCTCCGACGAATGGTGAAGTATGTTTCAGTGAAACATAACCCAGCCGACTTTGCCATTTCGTAACCATTCGAATCGAGTGATAGCGCAAACAACGCGCACTATCACTGTGATCATGCATGCCAAGTTTCGTCCGGATCGGTTTCTAAGAAATGGAAAAATCGATATTTTAAAAATCAAATCAAAATTATTTCCAAAAATCGTCTGCAAATGTCCCATTTTTTATTCGCTCAAACTAAAGAGCAACCATTCCTCTCGCTGCTGTGTCAATATAAAAGAAATTAAAAAATAAAGTTTGGAGAAATCCCCGAAAACGTCCCGCCAAGTCGAAATAAAATCAGTTCTTGATAAGCCAAACTACCGTACTTTCAGGCGGCCGGATGAGAGAAAAATGGTTCTCAAAGGAGGTTTTTGCAACCATGACCCGGGGTTCATGGTCCAAAGTAAATCCTGGGTGGATCCAAAGTACAGTATACCAAAGTGTGTTACAGTAATCCGGGATGCTACAGTATCCAAAATACCGTACTCCGGTAATCGCAAACTGACTTATTTCCAAAAGTTGGCCTATCAACTTGATACTCGATCGGATGCATCTACCGTAACCGACCATGTTACAGTAACCCGAGATACCGTAACCCGGTTATCGCAAACTGACTTTTTTCGCAAACTGCGTTTTAACAATTGGTTCTCTGTTCGATCATGGACAAACTTTGGTAGTAAATTTATTCAAATATTTTTCAACACAAAATCTTGGCCGAGTGGTTAACGGGCTCGTATTGAAACACAAAGGTGTGTGGTTCGAATCCGATCGGCGTCAAACATCTTTGCTATGTTTCAGGGTATTCAAGGAGCACATCTAGGAGGTACAGTATTCACCTACTGTACCTCTGGTGCTAATTGTTTTTCTACCTTTCTTTCTTGTTTGTTCTTCTTTGAGCTCTGATTGTTAATGAGATATTTATGCTATTATTATTTACTAATTGATAACTTCAGATGATAATTGTGTGCCCTTCTGGAGTTTTATTTTGTTTTAACGAAGGTTGAATTATAAATCAGCTCTCACATTTTCGTGTTATATGGTCGGCGAGCTAGAAGCGATGTTTACGCCGAGCACCTGATAAAGGCGAGGTGGGGAGGGTTGTCAGAAAGAGGAGAGGAGGAGGAAAGAGAAGGGGAAGAGGGGGGGGGAGAAAGAGGGGGAGCGGAAATCGATTGCGAGACGCTTAGATAAAATCTTCAGCTCCCCCCCCCCCTGGCATTGCCCATTCTGCGTCGCCTCTCTTTTGCATCTTTTTTTTCGTTTTAATTTCCGCTGTTTTGGTCCATATACTTGAAATTTTATTTGTCTTTTCATCTAAGATGCCTCGAATGCGTGACAAGAACAAGATACTCATTCATTGTGCACTAATCTTCACTTCTCTGGCTGCAACCAGCTCTAGTGGAGTAAGTCATTGGAGGAAAGAGTATGATTGATGTCCGGAAACCTCCTTTACCATTCCAGGAAACACCGGAAAAACAACCGAGACCTTCTTGCTTCTTCGGGCTGGATAGATTCGGTAAAGATGTCGAACCAAGAACCACTTTTACTGCTGTCTCAACCAATTGTGAAGGCGAACCGCAAAAGTGAGATATTAAATGCACATTATTAATAGACAAAATGTTTAACAAAGGATGAGCACACTCATTCAAACTAAAGGACACGAAATGGAACTGTACGGCGCTTTCTCTAAGCCTGATTTGGCCTTAACTCGTGGTGGTGCAATCTATATGAAAAATGATCCGTCTGAAGTGAACCAATGGAATGAGGAGTATATCTGTCCAAAGCACATCAAAGAACTTCTCACTGATTGGAAATCCATGACATACAAGCATATAAATCATGCTCCAGGTGAGTTAAGAGCAACTATCTGAGATTTTGAACAAATCTCTTCATTTGCGTGGCACTAGCAGAAAAGGGCTATTCGAAGGATCCGGTCCATACTTGCTCAGGTAGTAGTGCTCAGTAAGTTGAGAAGGTAGACCGTATTGGAGACGACCGCGACGCGTCTGAGTCGAGCTAGAGCGCGATAAATTTGAAGATGAATTTTGGCGAACATTTTCTAGAGGCGCTGAATCGGTTTAAAAACCGATTCAGCGCCTCTAGAAAACGCGCTCAAGCGCGACTCAAACGCGTCGCGGTCGTCTCCATTGTGGTCCACCTTCTCAACTCACCAAGCACTATCACCTGTTCAGGAATGGGTCGGATCCCTCGAATTTTTTGTTAAGTTTAAAATTTCAGATAGTCGCTCTTAAAAAGTCCTAAAAATATGTATTATTCTCAGGTGGCCCAGTCTTATGCAGCTGGCCATTTGAACAACACGACTTAAGGATTATTGGGAAAAGGATTTCTTATGTCCAGAGAGAGGAGGCGCGAAGTTACCTTCTCTTCACTGGAAGGCACATTCACGTTGGTACACGTGAGTGATAATGTACCCAACTTATTTACTGTTTCTCCTTAGCCGTCTGCACGGATCATTACCAAGAAATGATGAACACAATTTATGAACACATTGACAAGACGACGGATCCCGATTTTGATGTTTGCACCGTTTCTAATCCTGATGAATGCTCTCGTGAAGAATTGATTGCACGACAGTTTTATGACTTCGCAAAATTAGTTGGAATCAGTCGTTTGATCCCTCGCAAGGGCTTCTCGATTTACCGGGAGGACACGCAGCGCAAGAAAGCTGATGGTATGTTATGCAATATTTTGAACGGGATCATAATTTTTCACAAATATTGAATTGATGTAATACGCACAATTCTTGACATTCCATTATACATAAATATGACTCCACCAATTGCAGGTGTCTTGGCAGTTCAGAGATGGGCTATTCATTTCATTGCACCTGGTCATGAATCTGAGCTGCAAGCATCAGTCAAGGCTCGATGCACTCGAGGCTTCACAAGTGAAGCAGAAGCATCCATTGAGCCAATTATGGAGATGATCGGTCAAGAGTATCTACATCCCGATTATACTAAGCGACAGAGAGATTATGTGATCTCTCTCGTCGCAGCGAGATATCCCTATCATGTGGTAGCCAAATACGTTCCAGGACTGTCAAAGTCCAAGTTCTATCGAGCGGAATGTATTGCTTGGTCGGGAAATCTACATCCGACGGAGATTCCTCGTACTGTTGATCGTATAGATCGTGAAGGAATGAATTGGCTTGCTTGGTTCTTAACAAGGTATAATAGTATTGTGCACTCATTGTCAAATAGTATTGCCTCAGCCCGCACGTAATCGATTCCCTTCCTATCGGGACTCGCGAGGTCAAGCTATCGACGGGAGAAATTCTTCAGATACCCAATACTATACGACTCATGAGCCACACTGAGATTGTCAGACAGTTCGGGCAGTTCATGCGAGAGAATGATATGGAGGATCATTTGATGAGCGATTCCACCATTCATCGCGCTATTCGCAGCATTCCTGCTGAAGAAAGACATTCTGCCAAATGTGTCGATAAAACAAAAGCTAAAGCATTCTATGTGAGTGAATGTAGTGTCTCTTCTCTAAAAGCTATTCGCAGGCTTACGATGACTGGCTTAAAATTCTTGATCGAATGCTGGAACTGGCCCATTTCAACATAGACAAGCACTCGCGTCTCCGATATGACATTCAGGAAGTGCAATTGTATTTGAGGACGGACTTCCCATTGCACATGAAACAAGACTCATTGATCGCCGATCACTCATTTTACCATGCATTGTCGGACCCTAATGATCCCGATTTTCGAATGGTTGTGTCTAATGACTACGATCATCAATGCCCTCGTTGCAATCACATGTTCGAAACGATGAGGTTTGCACAGTACGATATGTGTTCGATTGCATTCTTCATTCCAGGGAGATGGAAGTTATAATGAAGGAAGCTGTTGAGAAATCTATTCCTGCATATAAGAAGGAGCTGCAAGAGATGCAGTATCGAATAAAGAGTCATACAGAGGATATATGGGAACTGAAATATCACGAAGTCAGCATTTTCATAGATAATATAATTGAAAATCACGTTATAGATTCGCTCAGTCTTCGCCGATCGTGTTCGGGATGACATCAAAGCCAATCTTGTAGAGGGAGTGGGATTGCTAACCCTTGATTTTGCTATGAAATGGGAACCACTATGGTTTTATGAGCCTCAAGAAGACTGGTTCGCGAAAGCGGGAGAATCTTGGCACGCCAGTCATCTCCTCACTAAGATTGGCGATGAATTCGTATCTCACACTTACTTCCACCTTCTGCACAATGAGAAGCAGGTTTGAATTTTTGTTGTTGAAAAAAAAACTGATTCACTCTACGCTTCAGGATAGTGCAGTAGTGGTGAGCATACTGGAACACGTTTTAACTGAATCAAAGAAAATGGGTGTTCATACATTCCATATTCGCTCCGATAATGCGGGTACGAATATTGTGTCTTCCCAGTTTCGCGAATAGTAATCTATATAGATTGTTAACTTCAGGGCCGTATCACTCTTCGATGACACTTTTCTCGGTGCATTGGCTGGCTGAAAGAACGCGTACTACCATCCTCTCGTGGTCATTCTCTGCCGAGCAGCACGGCAAATCGGATTGTGATCGGAAGACTGGCGAGGCCAAGACGAAGATGAGATCGTATTGCAATACTGGGAAGGACGTAGTCACTTTAAAAGAAATGTTCATCGGTTTGACCTCTGGGCGCCTAATGAGAGGAACTTCCATTCATCGTGTGATTTCGAAGACGCCATGGAAGGTGCCCGATGAGACGAAACTGCCGCAGATTTCTCACTACGGCCACTTCGAATTCACTGCTGACACAATTCGCGTGTGGAAGTACAAGGGCATTGGCCCTGGTCGGATTGTACCCAACATGCAGGCCATTGAAGTGGAGGTCGACATTCTCGACGAAGGAGGGCATCTAGCGAATAGAGCCATGGTTGACAGAGAGCGATACCTCGTAAACAATCGGATCGAGTCAGGGTTCTGGTTCAATAACTACAAGAGGAAGGATGAGGTTGAAGAGCATGAGGACCGTGACGATCCGGAAGCCACTGGAGAACCGGCTGCCCCTTCCAATCCTAGAGACCTACTTCATTATTGTTGGTGCGGGGCAGGATTCATTAGACACACGGGTCTGATGAATCATATGGAATGGGGAACTCATCGCATCATTCCCGAGAAGATGGACATGATCGACTATGTCAGACTCGCATTCAAGAGAAATATTGAGAGTATTTCTAATCTTTCTCCTTTACTTCCCCTCAAGGATGTATCTCAATCGATCTTCGACCCCTCTATTCCTATCCCAGATGAAGGATTTGCGATGAAGAAAAAAAGGAAGGGAGGAAGACTGCCAGCAGTACCGAGAAAGTTTCTGGTCGATTACTATGAGAAGATGATGAGAGAAGGCCAGAGGCCTGAACCACAAGAAGCACTTCGCCTTATGGCTGCTGTCGAAAGCATTCCTATTGAGATCAGACCCACTTATCAGCAGACGAAGAGTCTTTTCTCTCGCCTTTCGAAGGCCACTACTGGAAACAGAGCGAGGAGATACACTCACGAAGAGGATGGAGAAATCGGCGAGTGGGAAACGGATTGGGAAGAGTTGGGAGAGTGCACAGAAGATATCGCGCGCACTTACTACGATTTGTTTCGCAAAATGGATCCATAAATGAATTTGTAAAATTGTCATTTAATATTACCTCAATTGAAATAATATTTTTGATATTGATATTGTAATCTCTCATGCTAATATTAACAATAAACAATTAAATCGATCAGATGGCTTCGGTGCAAAACATGCCTTATTTACGTTGTTTACACTCTTGATATTTCTGTTCATACGAAATTTTCTTTGAATTACTTCGCCAGTGGGTCATCAAGAATCTCTTTTGTTTGACTGATGACAGAGGTTTAGTAACTAACGACGATGTGTTGTGTTGATTGGATTAATCGATTTTTCAAAGAAAAATTTAATATGATCACAAAACTCAAAAAGTTCTTTTTAACGATTTATCTGGTTTGTATCTTCTCAACAATTCAAGAGTGGAATTTCAACAAAAAATAACAAGTAACAATGAGAAACTAGGTCCTCAAGTTGTAGTATCTTCTCAACAATTCAAGGAAGTTTTTCGCAATTTCAATAAATATTATTTACAACTCATGTTCGAATTCGCCGTAAATAGACTCGTAGGACGAATTACGGGACGCGGAAGCGATATCATGCTGCGCGGTGGTGTTGACGTCGAAGGGATTGGTGGCGGGAAGGGCGAGGGGTCCCTGCAACACGTCGCTCAGCAATAGTGACGGGATTACTGTAGCTCGAATCCTCACTTGCAATTGATACCGTAGTTCTCACCTGGAAGGGGTTACCGCCGCCGTTGATACCGTAGGGCGACGAGGAGGGAAGGACGGATCCTCCCTGCAACACCACTCTCAGCAATAGTGACGGGATTACTGTAGCTCGAAGCCTCACTTGCAATTGA
>LS506737.1:179422-202514 GCA_900490845.1 Pristionchus japonicus
CTCAGCAATAGTGACGGGATTACTGTAGCTCGAAGCCTCACTTGCAATTGATACCGTAGTTCTCACCTGGAAGGGGTTACCGCCGCCGCTGATACCGTAGGGCGACGAGGAGGGAAGGACGGATCCTCCCTGCAACACCACTCTCAGCAATAGTGACGGGATTACTGTAGCTCGAATCCTCACTTGCAATTGATACCGTAGTTCTCACCTGGAAGGGGTTACCGCCGCCGCTGATACCGTAGGGCGACGAGGAGGGGAAGACGGATCCTCCCTGCAACACCACTCTCAGCAATAGTGACGGGATTACTGTAGCTCGAAGCCTCACTTGCAATCGATACCGTAGTTCTCACCTGGAAGGGGTTACCGCCGCCGCTGATACCGTAGGGCGACGAGGAGGAAATGACGGATCCTCCCTGCAACACCACTCTCAGCAATAGTGACGGGATTACTGTAGCTCGAAGCCACATTTGCAATCGATACCGTAGTTCTCACCTGGAAGTACTGCGCGGTCGCGTCGATGCCGAAGGAGGTCGCGGCCGCTTCTTCCAGATTTGGATAGATTGACTTCTTCTTCACCTGTACATTTTCTCTATCGAGCAATGAAATGATGCAATTTGCTTCATCGCGGTATAATTTTTTTTTAAATTAACGAACTTCCTCCGCGAAGTCGGGCTTCACCGGTCTCTGCTGAAAAATGGGGTAAACATTGGTATTCACATTAGGATATCATCACGAACCTTCGGGGGAGGGAGCTTCTGTAAGCACGAGAAGCACGCGCCATACCCCTTGCCCCAGCAGGCCGCGAAAGTTCCTCCCTTACAGCGACAACCGCTGAATTTGAAGTATCAAATACTACATAAAGCAAAGGAGCTTCCATGTGATCTTTGTCCACCATTCTAAGACGTAAACAAGTTTCGTCACATCCCTTTCCCAGTATTGCGAAATATTACGAAATGCGATTCGATGAGCCGTGCTTGCATATCACCCCCCCCCCCTCAACTTTACCGATGCTTGAGCGCGACGTCGTATTAGTTCAATAATATGTATATCAATATACCACTCACATGATGATTCCCAGAAGCAAAAAAAGAGGATGGCCCAGAATCCTGATGAGGAAAGGATGATCCATGCTAGATCGATCCATGATTGACCGCTGTAGGTTGCCATTGCGACTGAAAAAAACCAAATTCAAAACAAGTTAACGAGCGAAAAACAACGTAAGCAAATAAATCGAAATTAGCGGAGATCATTTGAAAAAAAAAGAAATATTTTTTGTTTACCATCTTGAAGGACACGGTATTTTGCATTTCACGAACTGTCTTAATCTCAATTTTTTAGCAAATGACTCAAGGCGGTTTTTTTCTCGCGTAATTACTTTTTTCAAATTCATCAGGTGCACGAAATACGGGTAGTCGTCTCTTCACTTCAAACACTCTCTCATCGGCCCGAAAGGCGAGAGTGCGTGGAAAAAGGAAGAGACAATTACCCCAAGAGACAATTTCGAACTCTAACAATAAGTGACTGAGTACAACAGGACATCCACCTAACAATCAGAGCTCAAAGAAGAACAAACAAGAAAGAAAGTTAGAAAAACAATTTGCACCAGAGTTACAGTAGGTGAATACTGTACCTCCTAGATGTGCTCCTTGAATACCCTGAAACCTAGCAAAAATGCTTGACGCCGATCGGATTCGAACCACACACCTTTGTGTTTCAATACGAGCGCGTTAACCACTCGGCCAAGGTTTTGTGTTGAAAAATATTTAAATAAATCTACGACAAAAATTTATCCATGATCGAACAGAGAACCAATTGTTAAAACGCAGTTTGCGAAAAAAGTCAGTTTGCGATAACCGGGTTACGGTATCTCGGGTTACTGTAACATGGTCGGTTACGGTAGATGCATCCGATCGAGTATCAAGTTGATAGGCCAACTTTTGGAAAAAAGTCAGTTTGCGATTACCGGAGTACGGTATTTTGGTTACTGTAGCATCCCGGATTACTGTAACACACTTTGGTATACTGTACTTTGGATCCACCCAGGATTTACTTTGGACCATGAACCCCGGGTCATGGTTGCAAAAACCTCCTTTGAGAACCATTTTTCTCTCATCCGGCCGCCTGAAAGTACGGTAGTTTGGCTTATCAAGAACTGATTTTATTTCGACTTGGCGGGACGTTTTCGGGGATTTCTCCAAACTTTATTTTTTAATTTCTTTTATATTGACACAGCAGCGAGAGGAATGGTTGCTCTTTAGTTTGAGCGAATAAAAAATGGGACATTTGCAGACGATTTTTGGAAATAATTTTGATTTTATTTTTAAAATATCGATTTTTCCATTTCTTAGAAACCGATCCGGACGAAACTTGGCATGCATGATCACAGTGATAGTGCGCGTTGTTTGCGCTATCACTCGTTTCGAATGGTTACGAAATGGCAAAGTCGGCTGGGTTATGTTTCACTGAAACATACTTCACCATTCGTCGGAGAGTGAACCAAAACACTAAATCAGCTAGCACTGCGCCTCACTCGAGGAGTGCTACCAGCCGACACATTTTGGAGGAATTCGATTTTTCCCTAGTGCCAAGGGTCCCGGCCAAAGATTTTCACTGACTCAGACAGTCGCTCTTATGACTTGCTACTCGAAAAGTATATAACGAAAAAGATTGTAAATATCTGAATGTAGTACTTGTGCCGCCAAAAGACTTCGTCATGTTGATCGCCCGCGAACGCACGAGTGATGATCCTAGATGATCAAGGAAAATTTAATTCTAATCAAGCGTGATTCATTTACAAGACAACCAAAAAATTCATTGTTAAATAATAAAAAAAATAAGTCTCACCATGACACGTTGAAGATAAACATTGGTATGTTGATTATCAGAAACATCTTTTGATCGAAATATATTAGACCGAATAGCATCAGAGTATGAATGAGAATGTCAATATTTCGAACCTGAAATGAAGTTGATATCGTAGGCATGAGCACAAATCATAATAATAGCAAATACGTACATATCCGATAAAATTTGCCTTGCGTCGGGTGATCGGAAACTTCTCTTTATGTTTGAAAATCTGAAATTTATTTTTATCTTTTTAAAACCACAATTTCCGCCAGAGAGTCAAAGGGCAAATTTATTTTAAAATATAGAGTTACCGCCCAAATAGTCATTGCGAGAAAAAACATGAAAATCGAATACGACATCCCAAAAATGAAGAATGATATCTGCAATGGAAAAAAACCTGGCTAATATAATGCAAATGATCGAACCTCAAAAATGGAAAATGCCATTATAGTCGTTCCAAGGAATCTCAATTGAGTCTTATGAGACGCCACTCCCTCTTCTCCGCGTCGCGGCCAAGCGCTAACGAGCTCGCACCGCGTGGGTGAATATATCGGTCTGTCTTTTCCTAAACATCCCCAATTTGCGCGTGCTCTTTTTGAACAATAAAATATATTTTCAGTGGCAATTTTTTTCCACTTGCGGAGCTATTTTAACAAGCGGTGCATCATTGAGAAATGCATTTGTTACATTATAATCGATATTATTATAATTCGATTTCATGACCTTGTAGGTAATCCAGAGATCAATCATCCAGCTCTGTGGATTTGAACATGTAAGAAAAGAAATAACAACATCATTGTGATTTCAAATAAATAATTACTTTATTTCGAACAAAACACGCTCAATTGTACAGCGAAACTGGTGAATTTCTTTCATCAGATGTAGAGGGTGGAGCAAAAGATCAAGCACAGCAATTCCATTCACTGCTTCCCCTGTGTTCCTTCGTCGATCGATTATCGATCGATAATCTGACCGAGTCCTGCCTACCGTAGATGGGCACCTCGTACTGACCGCCTTCTTCCGTGGAGACAACCTGAGGATACGGTAGTCAGTTTGCGATTCAAATTCAAGCATTTCTTATTACATTACTTCAGAACCGCCTAGTGATGGAAAGAGGTAAAGTTAAGTTGCGACCACAATCAAACTGATAGAAACATTTTAATCAAAACTGATTGGGGAATTTTTTTAGAATAAGGAAGAAGTAGAAAAATCGAACTCACGCTCTCGATTAGTCGATTGAAGGACTCGTTGATTCCAACGTCGTCTTTGGCTGAGGTCCTGGAGTTCATTGATTGTTTTTATTTAGGCCACGCCCCTTCAAGCCCCGCCCACTCCAGGCCCCGCCCACTCACCTGAACGATCCAATAAACCCGTTGTCCCTCTCCAGATCCGCCAGTCGACTGTCAGAGATGTCGTTGTTGAGGTCGCACTGAACAAAAATGAGCGATTTTTTAGTCCCTCCAATTTGTACACTCTCTCGCCTCGTTGATGACACTACGGTTGCAGGTTCGGTATCGGTAATAAAAAAATTTGAGCAACATAGATTCGATGCAACACATCATAGTCACTGTGTTCAGAATGAGGGGTCTGTCTTGTATTCACTCATTGTCTCGCTGTACGCGAGAGGATATAGATCTCTACCGTATCCACAATATCGATCTACCGTATCCCGTACCTTATTCGCGAGGAGTACGGTAGGCACGGCACTGCCGTCAGCGAGCGTCAGTTTCTGATCGAGATCCGCCTTCCACCTGGGAGGTTATCGATTTTTCTCCGGTAGATACAGTACACTATTCCCCGGATTTTCTTCGTCAATTATTCAACTCTTAAGTCCCGGCCGGTAACTACAGAGCCGGGATTTCCAAGGACCGGGAATTCACAGATCCAGAGCTGTCAAATACCTCAACGCTCCCTCGATCGTCCTCTCCCTCGCAGCATCCAACACGATCACTGCGGCGTGCGCGTCCTTGTAGTACACTCGGGTCATCACGCCGTACCGGTCCTGACCTGAAAGTAATTGACGGTTATGAGAATTTTCCGGTCTGGCCTGGAAATAATTGACGGTTATCAGCATATCTGTTTCCCGGTTCTTAGAATTAACGGCTACATCCTTCAAGCAGGAATCAAATATGCTCTCTTTTCAATTTCCGGTGATTTTGGTTTTGGTATCTGATTTCAAAGAGTAACCTAACACATATTTTCAATCCATGGTAGTTGCCATCTACATTGTCTTCAGAAGAATCTCGATTCACTGACAATGCTGACTGGAATGTGAATGCTGACTGGCATTTTTTCCTTCCTCGAACCACAACTCTATGCAGTTTTTTTCTCATTGGAAATTGGCATTTGAATTTAGGATGAACACCTCTGTTTACCGCAGCTTTTTCCTACCACTAAGAAGCGCAACTCGAGCCGTTCTTCCAATCAGCGCATTCTCTCTGTGTGCACTTTGTTCGCATTCCGTTCTCTCTCTTTAGAATCAGAAGTTCCGATTTTTCCGAATCAATCATCGGATGTTGTTTCATTTTCAATGCATTTCCGGGTACACTAACAACGTACTACTTTCTCCTCTTCCTTCATCCTACTACACCGGAAGCAAGAAACCATGCGAAACCAAGAGAGTCCCGATTCATTTCCCTTCAGCCATTTTTCCTCCACTCTTCGCCTCTATCGAGTATCTGATTTCCACTCGCGTATCTATATTTTGCCCCGTCGCTAACCGAACAAAAAAGCGGACCACAAGTAAGAGAATAGGGTAAGAGGAGCTCCTCCCGCCCTCTCGCCGGGTAGAGAATGCGAGAGAGTGTGCGGATTGGAGAGAGTGCCCTGAGGGGGGAAGAGTATTTGCCCTGGGGCGGTGTTTGTCAGACTGGTAGCGAGAAGAAGGAGGAAGAAGCAGTAACTGCGCTCCCATTGTTTTAGTTGAGACGAGATTCAGATTCATGATCTAATTAATTTTTTTTTCTATTTTTTTGCTCGTAACTCCATTGTTTGGAGAATGTATTTGTTTTATTTGTGACGAGATTCATCGATTTAATTAACAATTTTCAGCATGTTTAATTGTTCGTGAGTAACTGTTTCGATGTTCATTTTAAAATTATTATTGCATTGCATGGCCAGCTAGCATTGAAATTATTGAGCCTCGAACCTTTAGTACAACACGTGAAACTTATTCCATCTCGAAAGTTGAACTGCAATCCTGCGACGATGTTTGTTGACCATTTGTTCTACACTATCCAGCCGTTCACTATCCTTATGACCAAAACGGTATCCCTCCTAGGCATCTTCCAAGAACTTTAAATGCGCACATTCGCAGGTTCAAGCACCAACAGGCCTTGGTCATAAATGAGCGACTCGCTCCTTGGACCAGTATCCCTCGCCACTCCATTAGTCCCGCTGTTACACCTCTTTCAAGGGCCTTCGGGGGAACGGAATCGTAGACTTTCATTATATACTCGACAGGCAGGTGCCGGAAATTCTTTCACAAGCCTCAGTCATGAAGAGTGGCCAGTCCGGTATCCCTCACCACTCCATTAGTCCCGCTGATTTAGACCACGCGAACCCTTACTACTGCTTTCATTACCACTATTCCGTGAGTGGAAAACGTGTTTTCCTGCATGCTTCGGTTCCCAAATGAGTCAAGAGGCGATCCAGTCTCGGGGTCATCTGCTTTCTCTAGCATTACAAGCGATACACCAACTTGAGAGTGCCCTTTGATGATTTTGAGCAATTGTTACCAGCGCACTTCGGCTCTCAAATGAGTCAAGAGACGCTTCAGTCTCGGGGTCATCAACCTGTCCAAATCCTTTGAAGTTGAGCAATTGTTTCCAACAGGATTCGATCCCCAATGAGTCAAGAGCGAGACGGTGCTTGTCTGTCTTGTAAGGTCAAGCTTATGAAATATCGCCATGTCACTTCACTAACTCCATTCTTCGTCTGTCTGCCTTCTCTCTCACGAATCATCATCGTTCTTGGAACTATTCGATTCACTAACCAACCGTTTCCGAAATCAGTTCCTCACAAGTCTCTCGTGCTCTAATATTCGAATTCTCTTGAACCCGAGCCATCAGCATGTATTGTGCATGAACTATCACTTTGCTGAGCCTTTTCACATTTCTTCAATCAGTTCCTCGTTTCACCTACTCCTCCCCTACAACAGCACAACACGCTTGTTTTTTCCTCCTCCAGCGTGAAATTTAGCTAACAGCTAGCCCGTAACCAGTCAGAGACAACGAGAGACCACGCAAACTTGAGAGAGCCAGAGAAAGGTATCTCCCCTCATCGGCCACTCCGAAAGCGAGGCGCTAAGTGTGTCCAGCGCTTGTCCAAATACGCCCCGTCTCCTCGTTTCGCACACTATCTCTTCTCCCTGACTCTCCCCCTTTTTCCCCTTCTCTAGCCGATCAGGGAGTTGAAAGAACATGACAGGCGCTGACCCCTCATTCGGTGTCAAAGGGGGGTGCCCAGACATTTCTCTCCATCATCGGGGGGAAAGATCTCATTCTCCGATCAATTCACGCGACGACGGTATCTGATCGATTGCATTGTTGCGAGCGGTGTTTGAGGCGTTAGACGGACGTAATCGTAGAGGTTCAGAAGGCGGTATCGTCGATTGATGCTATTCAGCGGCCTGCAGGCTCTCAGCTTCGCGCCCTATCTCGAGTTTTCGAGCGTTCTAGGGCTGTCAGAATTATGATGTTCTTGGGATGACAGAGTAGTGAATTCGTCTCACCATTTCGCAAGCGTTGTCTCTGTCCTTCTATGACTACCAGAATGGAGAATCAGTCTCACTATTGCACTTGCTATCTCGATTCTCCGAGCAATTTACTGTGCCGGAATGGATATTTCGTCCCTACATTCACAATTTGTCAGCGTTCTGACCTGTGAATTTCAAAGGTTCACAGGACTTTCACAGGATTATCGTAAACGACTTGGAATAGGACAAATCGATCACTTTCGACACTCTCTAAGGAAGGCCCGTCTCGATTCCTCACATTTTCTAGTCTCTCTGACCAACGAGAGGCCATCTATCTAGCGACCACACCAATCCTCAGAGGCCAATGATGCGATTGGGAATGTGTTCTGAACATTTCACGAAAAAACCGATTCTCTCATGTTCGGCATTCCGTTTGGCGCTCCACTAGAATTTGTCTTTGCCTTATTGATTCCCACTTGGCAATCGCTGCAATTTGAGCGAAAAATTGAGAATATTTTAAATTTTGACAAATCTCCCACTACCGCTTGTACTCAAATGTGAATTGTATTTTTTTTTAAACTATCTTCTTTCTTTTGCCCAATGTAATTTCATCTATGATTCGAACTTGAAGATTTGATGAAACGTATCCAGAGATACTCAATTCGTACTCTCCCCCCTCTCCTTCCTTTCACACGTGGTGTATTGTGGGATACGTCGCCTGTCGAAAATGCGACAGGCGACGTTTACTGATCAACACCTTCACAATCTCTCCACATTCCCTTCTTCTCCTCCCCTCCCCGCTCTTCTACTTTGTTTGCGGCGTCCTTTTTGTGAGGGGAGAGAAGTTGGCTAATATCAACCGCGCATCGGCGCATCTGGTTTATCATTGTCCCCGTTCTCTATGTGATTCTTCACTCTTTGCCAGGTCAGACAAGCGAGAGAGCACGCGAAATGAGGAGAGCATCTTCATTTGCCATCATTTATCTGACGATAGAATGCAGTGATTGAGGAGAGCAGGAGCGTCTATTTGATCTCATCACTCGAATTTGATTTGCAATAGATAGTCGAGCAGATTCTAGTCGGCTTATCTCTAAATCTAAGCAGTTCGCAAGTTTGATGGGCTGACTAGCCCGGGTTTGCTCTTTCATTACCACGCACTCTTTCCATACGAATCATTATGTGCTACTTGACTTTCACACAAATTTGTGATCGGCCACTCATTTTTCTCGGTCCATTTACGGCAGCAAATTTGATGGATAGATCAGTGACTAGCTCCACCTGAAGTGGTTCATTCCCAGGCTCCTCTCGAATAATTCTAGTCCGATAACTGTCAGAAAATACGGATGCGCTCTCTTCATCAATAATCAGGAACTAGCCCTTGGTTTTGTTGGTCTTGCTCTTTCAATGCCTTGTTCGAGATGCTTCACTGCTGATTGCCTTTATTGACAATCACTGCAACAAAGCCAGCAAGCTACTGCGTTTCTTGCTGATCACTATTTGGAAATGATGAATTATGGCCGAAATTGAAATGATTTCTTCTGGTTTTCCAGCGCAGTCAGTCAAGCCATCCACAATCCAGTGCGCAAGCGCATTCGTATATTTCGTGAAACTTATTACATTTTGAATAAATTCGCCTCACAAACTGTAATAGGCGATGATGATTGATCCAAATCACTAGCACACCTTTGGATTCACAAAATTATTCGAGCCCTCGTCACTTCATATGGCACCGGCCATACCTTTGGCGTCATAAAGCTCCTACACCCGTATGCGAGTGATCTGTTCTAGTCAACCATTCTTGCGAACAATCAATCGCACAATTCCCTGCAATTCCCCACTCACCTTCACGGCATTGGCCACACCTTTGCTGTCCCCGCGACTTTACCCCTTCGAGTCAAGCTCGCTCTCCTCACTTCATCTACTCTATCACCATCAGAAGGTTGAAGAAGCGTGTGGAATAGAGAGACTGCCCTCTCAAGTTTCCGCGCCATTCCCACACCTTCTTCCGTATTCCGTGGCGCGCGTTTTACTGTTTGAGATGAGTCAGTTCATCGGTGAAACTGATTCCGAGTCGTTCTCTCACTTGCGGGAGTGTCCTTCCATGCCGTTTGTAGGCCCCGTGGTTCTCCGGGAGAACATATTGCTAATTTTCGTCTTCAATCTTCTTGATTTGAATAGCTGTTTCACCTCTACTGCCTAGGGTATCGCATTCGGCTTTAGTCAGAGCACGGCTTCCCATTGTGGAAATCACAGTTCTAATGCTGCCTTTCCGAGTCGCTTCCGCTCTTCGAAAGTAGTCTACTCTCCACTCTTTGTCTAGGACTTAGTAGAGAGAGAGATGAGTAAGAGGCAATGGGAAAGAGTTGCAGTAGCGCATTACTATTTGCACCCATTGTTTGAGCGATGAGAGAGGAGAGATGAGTGTTCGTAGCCTCCTCAGCTTACGAAGCTTTCTCGCGCATTTTGAGCAATTTTCTCCCGTTGACTGCATGGTACGAGCCTTGTTCTTTATCGGTTCGGAGATGTTTCGCAAAGCGTTGAAGCTCATTGCGGATTGAGGAATAGCAGTGTTTCGTCTAGTCCCGATCGAATAAAACAAAATCAACAGAAACAGTGAAATGTTCATTCCGAAGAATCACTTTATCTAGTCAGGTCTAAACCGGTGAGGATCTGTGCTTTTGAAGTATGACATGATAGATGTAGCCGGCGGTATAAAAATTTCGCACTACCTACTCACTTGTAAGAGTGGCTAAAAAGTATCTAAAACGAACAGACTCTGAGCTCCTGACCCCACCCCTCTGCGAAAGCTCGTAACCTCCACATGTCCTTGTACGCTTGCGTGGTTGTGGTGGTGGGGGGATATCAAGTATCATCATCCCCTACCTCACTCTCTCCTTTCCCCATGAACTCTCGCTCCGCCACCTGGGAGACAGTGCTCAAACAGCAGAGACTATCCGTCCTTTCCCCATTCTTCTCAAGTGGTAGAGCGGGGGGGGGGCGAGGGGAGCATTGTCTAGGCGGGGGCCATTTCGCCCCTCTGAGATTCGCATCGCAGACCTTGATGTCAAGCTTGAGTGGTTTCTGAACTTGTTTTGACAAATTTATGCAACGCGATCTTTCTCTTAGCATGCAAGTTCACCTCTCACAGGAGAAGTTTCGCTCTTGATTTCAACTTTGGAAGGCTTGCTTTGAATGTTTCCGAGATGAGCCTGAAGTTTAGATGCGGTCTGAACATGCTTCCAATTCCGAGATTCGGTTCTCTCGGGAGACATTTTGCATAGATTTCTCTTGCTGCTCGGGCTGTATCACTCATTTCTCATTCCGGCTCCTGATCTACGGTCTTCTTTCCGTCAAGTTCTAGCTTCATGTTCCTTCGACACTGGCTCATTCTGCGTTCTTGTTGCGAGCAGTAATGGGATTATGCATGATGATTCATACACCCTTCGCTGAAATCGCTCCTGTTGCATCATTGACCTTCCCAATCGTTCCCGAGTCCTCTGCTCTTCTCTAGTCTCCCAATTTCCCTCATTTCACACTCTAGAAGCAAGGCAAATGCATCTGTTCCAAAATTTGTCGAGAATATTAATCTTTGATTTCCAATTGCGCAACGATCCCCTACAATCTCCTTCCTCTCCTTTCCCTCTGCTCCCACTTTCCCGAACCCTATCACTCTAGGATCACGCCAAATCAACGATCCTTCCTCGATTCCACTACACTCACGCAACGATCCGCTCTCCTCAATCCCCACGCTATCTCACCAGTCAGATGAAGAGAGAGACTACGCAAAAGCGAGAGAGCCTGCCACTCCCTCCAATCACCCAGGAAGAAGAAGTGGAGGGGGAACGTCTATTTGCCTATCACTCCTTATCTTCTTCTTCTTCTTCTTCTTCCCTGCGCGAATTCCGAAGGCTGCCAGGGCGATCCGGTTCATTCGCTGCTCCACTCAGGATGATTTCTCGGACTCTCTCCTTTCTCCTTGATCTCTCGCCTTCTCTGCCCGAAGAAATAGCGCAGAGGATCGCTGATAATCTCTGCACTAAGCGCGCTCAGAGTGCTCAGGCTCTCCTCGTTTTGCATGCTCTCTCGTCGATTGCTCGCGCTCTCCGAGATTGCCTGGGCTTGTTTCCTGATTTGGGAACGCTCTCGCCCTTTGGCAAGATACCGTAATCTGATTAGCTGATTGTGCACTTGTGAGGGCACCGCGCACTCTGATGCTTCCTAGCTCTGTATCTATGTCAACCGTTGCAATTATAGCGTCTATAGTTTATCAGAATAGTTGTCGTTTCCATAATCTTGCATCAATGTTGTCTAATCTTACAGCTGGCTTTTCAGTGGGTCCCACCTAGCGTTGTAGAAGCGCCTTTAACCTCTAATCTTGCATAAATGTCGCCTATTCCGAAGTTGTATGAATTCTATGTTGATTCGATCTCTCTATTCTGCAAGGTGCCAACTGTACTGATTCCGCATTGCAAACGGTTTCCCTATTCCTGTCTCTGTTTCTGTCTCGCTTACTCAGCGCTCATGAATATTCAAACTCTTCTATCCAGACCGACAGAGCGAGAGAGCACGCGAAGTGGAGAGGGTCAGACGACAATTCTAATATTTCTCCTGTCTTTTCCCTCGCGCGCGTTCGAAATCCGATACGCCGGAGAGTTGCGTATGCACTTGTATGGAAATGCCAACACATGAAGGGAGTCTCGAATTCCATACCTGGGCAGGTAAAAGCGTCATTCTAGGCATCATTGCAGCTTAGAATGTTTACAATTTGCGTTTAGGAATCGTTTTTCGAGTCGTCATTCAGCTCAACAAATATGATGTTTTGCCGTAGATTTGATAGTAGCAGTATGCAGTTGTTTGCATGTTTCTTCGTGCATTGGCATCGTACTTCGAGCCATGAAGACATGTTGTTGCTTTTTCCGATGCAGATTCAGTAGATCAGTAGCACAATGCACGTACTTCCAGCTATGCCAATGCCGCGCGTGTCTATTGTTGGTTGTTTGTCGAATAATAAGGAGATGGGAGATAGCTCTGATATACGACGCAAATGTCGAATGACTCCTATTTATTCATTTACCAAGCTAGAGACAACGCGCTTTTATATTCGTATCAACTCCTCTTGTCTTGAATGGAAATGCCACCACTATGAAAGACGTCCACATGATCAGTAGTAGTATGAAGTCCTTTGTTCGTTGATGTTGTTTACGTGCGCAGGGAGCATATAAGCCATCTATCGAATGTTGCGGAATGTGTTTCAACCCTCTTCTTTATCTCGATCATTCAACTTGCGTTTGTTTGATCGTCCATCTTTGCCCGTGCAACCAAAAAAATCAAATCCCCACTCCACTTGTAAATCCCTGTTTTGCCCGCCGTTGTTGTTCGTCTGCCTATGTAGTCAAAGGAATTCGCGCGCCGCTCTATTTTTTTCTGATCACCTCACCTCTTCCTTACTGCTTCTAACAATCTCTCTCTTTCTGCCTTGTTCCCTATTGTGAAGTAGCGTAAACTCCGCGATAGTTTTCCTCAATTACAATGTTGTCTCGCTTCCCTGCTCTACTTGCTAGAAGGAAAATTGTCTCCTTTGGCACTCTACTGCTGAGTAAGGGAGAAATCTCCTCAATCCTCCTGCTATCGCTCCTCTCTGATCTTCTAGAGAGCATTACGGCTTTCAATAGTTGCCCCCACGACACGCCACCGTACAATTGTGACGACTTTTCGATAACTCTCCTTAATCTCAATACTATCTCGATCTGAAAGGGGTTCCCCAGAGCACTCCACAGTAGAGTAGTCTTCTCAAAAGTAACCCTCTTCAATCCTCCTGCTATTTTTCTTCTCTGATTGCCTGAGGATAGAGTAGGGCACCCATCACCACTGTAGAGTGAGGAAAGCATGAGCTGCTCTCATCATTTCACACACTCTCTCACCGATCAGAGCTGCGAGAGAGAGTGTAAAATGAAGAGACGGCGACCTAAATTTCGAACTCTCACCACTGTAGAGTCTCCACAGCCAACAATCCAAGCGAATCTAGATTATCCCCTTCGATTGTTTGATTTCGAATCAAAGTCGAGAGTGATTGCGCTCGATATCTTCCTGATGGAGGAGCTTGCCGCGTTGCTTACTGGATATGCACTTGATCAATTTCTTCAACTGA
This sequence comes from Pristionchus japonicus, assembly GCA_900490845.1. Lineage (NCBI taxonomy): Eukaryota > Metazoa > Nematoda > Chromadorea > Rhabditida > Neodiplogasteridae > Pristionchus > Pristionchus japonicus. Next base: position 193,114 of record LS506737.1, read on the forward strand.
GCAATTGCCAGACATCAACAGTTGCTTGTTTCCTTCAATTCCATTGCTATCTTTCAAAATATTATACACTGAATGAGTCGTTTGAACTTCAATTGAACTGATTCGGTCATTTTTCTTGCGAAATCTCCTCCCCAATCTTTGCTCATACCCCTGTTTTTCTCTCCATGCCCTCACTTTTTCGTCCCTGGGAGCCTTGCCTCTCCTTGTTTTTCACCTCCTCTATTCTGTCAGACAGTACGATAGAGCACGCAGAATAGAGAGATCACTACCCCGGTCATCCAATAATCGTACAACAATGCGCTCTGAATAGGAGGAGAGATGGCGGAAACTCCTATTGCCCCGAGTCTCCCCGATTTGCATTTCCCTTACGTTATCTGGTTGGTGAGAGCGCGAGTGACTGTAGAGACCGCTTGACAAATCGCTTTCCTCCCACTAAATCCTCCTCCCTGATCTCTCCATAACACACGATATCTCGCTTGATGGCGAGAGAGCATGCGTTATTGAGAGAGTAACTGATTCTTCCACTTCTCTAGTAGTATTGATCCGATTACGAGGATGAATCCCAATTCGGTAGCCGTGACCTCTTGGACCCAGCTATTTCCTCACAAAGTTGCCCGATTTACGATTCACTTTGTTGCTAGCGACCTTTGAAGGAGTATTGATCCTATTTTTCGTCGATTTCGCTACAACATCGCCCCATGAATCATTCCGTACTTTGCATAGGACATTCCGCATCATTCATTCGAATTCGACCATTGATTCAGTCGCGATTCCATAATAGCTCTAATGAATCATTAATCATAATTATCGATCGATTCCAGCCCTCCGCCTGTACAGTAGAACAGTGAGTAGATCAGCCACCAATCGAAAATCGAAGATGAGTGCGCGGAGCGCGTACCTCTGCCAGATACAAGTGGGTTTTATTGATTTTTTTGCCACAAGGCTGTTGAAGAAAATCAAATACATTCCTTCCCGAACACCTCTTCTACATTTTGCAAACCTATTGAATAAGTGAAGAAACTGAAGGTGAAACTCCACATAGAATGAGTGACTCACGGCAAACCTCTGTTTCTGTGAAAAGAGTTAGCTTGATAAGTTACGTACGATCGACAATGGAATGTCTTTTTCTCCAGCAAAGCTCACCACTAGAATTCCTTCTCTGATTCTCAAAAATCAATAAGTTACGTGAGATCAGCATCTTACCGCTCGCAGAAAGTCTCCGTTCTTCTTCTCGGGAAAAGAACGGTGGACCGCGCGTATTGTTCCAGCATTTTCAATGATTGTCTTTAAAAATCAATAAGTTACGTGAGATCCACGGCGGAATGTCTCCGATGCACCGTTCTTCTCCTCATTCACTTCAAGAAAAGAACGGTGGATCTCTCACTCGCGTGCAGAAAAGAGTTCAAACAAAGAGCAGCAAAGAGAGAAAGCGAGGCATTGTTAGCATTCCAACGAGCAAAATACTCTCTATTTAACAAGAGTGTTGAGTCAATGTGTTATCACAAGAAAACTCTTGATCATCGACTCAAGTGTTGACTAGGAGGAGGGAACTAGCATAGTTCAGGAGCAGCTTGCAATCCATTGCTTCATCGTCCCACTAGGATCAATCAATCAATTAATTTATCATTCATGGGGGTGTATTCCATCAGTTGCCAATAGCTCGGTCCAGGTCGTCTCTCCAGCGGACTCTAGGCCACAAGGATTGCTGAATCGAATTAGAATTCGAATAGTTCGAACCCCTCCCTTTGACGCTTTTCTCGAAAAGATAGGAGAAACATTTGAGTCATAGAAATCAGCCCCAATTCAGCTTCACACCAGAGATCAGAGATCAATAATCGAAAGCAAAGACAAAGATCAAAGATCAAAGATCGCCATTTTCAGGGATGCAACGTCATCCTCATCATCCTCGGATTGGGTGCGGCAGCCCTGGCCGGATCTCAATTCTCCCGGGTTGGCATTGACAACTTCCGCGATATCGACTTGCGGCTGTTGAACTGGATACACGCCCTGACTGGGTTCATTGGTAAGTTGACTTGACCATTCAAATCAACCAGACTTCAATAGACAGTGCACAGTTCAGTAAGGATCCTTCTCTGTACGATCGTTCCCCTCGAAGTACAGTATCATACCGTATCCATCGCAGGCCTTATGTCCGTCCACCGCAACCATGGCAGCATCGTCACGAAGACTCTCTATTGTGTGTCAATTGTGATGGGAATCGCGTCAGCGATATTCTACGGGTTCACGACCTATCGAGTGAGTTGAAAAATCGCGTATTAGTAAGTCGGGTAAACCGTTGTTAAGTGATGACTGAAGTAATTGTGAGTTTACATCAGATGTAGAAACAGAGGGAGAGATAGGGAAATGGGAGAAATAGTCATCAAGACGCTCTACTGCGTGTCGATTGTGATAGGCATCGCGTCGGCGATATTCTACGGGTTCACGACCTATCGAGTGAGTTGTCTTCTCAAGATCGAGTGAGAAACATTTTTGTCATAGGAATCAGCCCCACTTCAGTTTCACGCTTGATATCAGAGACCAATAGTTTTTCTTTTTTTCAGTTTTTCTTTTCAAGGTTACAGCGTCAAGAAGTTCGAGAAAATAAAAAAAATGGTGCTGTGTTGCGTACTTGGAAAGACTCCAAGTCTGAGGCTGCATAAGCGGTTCTGATCTTTGATCTCTCCTCAGTAGAGTTTAAAATGTAACGCTACCCGGGACATCGGGTACCTGCAAAAAGAATGAATTACCCGGGATAGCGCAAATTTACATTACAATTTCATTCTCCATTATCCCGGGTAACTTTTATTCTTTCCTCCTACCCGGCCGGGTCCAAATTAACCGCCCCGTTTTACAAACTCTACTCCTCAGGTAGTCGAGGCCAACCGGCAGCTCCAGCAACTGTCCGGCGCCAACGGATTCGAGCAGGAGTTTGGACAGGAGAACGCTAACTATGCTGGTGAGAAAAAAATTTTACGGTCTCTCATTTCGCACCCTCTCTCACCGGTCAGAGAGACGAGAGAGTATGTGAAAATGAGAGACCGAAAATTTGTGCACAGCTCTGGTGAGAACTAAGCTCGTCTCCTCATCATCTCTTCTGTACTTGATTTCTGCACTTTCTGGCCCAGCCATTCTCAATAGCGTATTCTATCGCAACCCTTCTCATTCCCCGCCTCACTTCTCAAAGGAGAGTTGTCATAGAGAAGGAGACCCTGGGCCAAAGAGTACAAAAATTCCCCCACGTTGCTCATGCACGCTGTTGAAATGAGTGCCGAGCTCCGCAATGTCAGGGATTTCAGAGCAAGATTAGACAGTGAAAGATCAAAGGTCAAAGATCAAAGACCAAATTCCAGGCCGAATCGCCATCTCGGCAACGATGATTGGAGTGTCCGCACTGGCCGCGCTTGTTGCGACGATTGCAGGTCAGAGCTTACTCAAGTTCACACTCCTGATTTTTTAGACAGAAATGTGGCAGGAGTAGTCACGGTTAGATCAGAGATCAAAGATCAACTGTTTCAGTACTCGTTCTGGACCGACTGATCGTCTCAACGTACCCGCTGTACCCGATTCCGATTGTTAGTTACCCTCGAATCAATCCGAAATCACTGTCAACGCACCTTCACTGGCACCTCAGAATCAGCAGAAACTAATTACTGTTTTGGTGCGATCAAAATCAGAACGCTTCTCTATCAACAAGAAGTTCACAAAACCTAGCTCAAACAGCTTCTGCTCCGAACGCTTGTAATAAACCATTTTAGCGAGATCAAGAACGCGACGTCGAGAGAGCCCGTAAAAGCGTCGCCTCCCTTGCCATCCTCAAACTCGCCCTTGCCCTCGGCCTGGTTGGACTGTCGGCCTTCCTGGAGTACGAGCACGAGATGGTGAGCGTTTACTCTCTATGAACCTTTTTGGTGTTCCTTCAAGCAGCTCTTACAACTTCATCGATTCTCCTGATCCATTAGGAGTTTGTAGTTTTTGCGAAACCTAAGCGACCCACTTCTCAATTTCACCAACGATTGTTGCATGCTACCCACTCGATTGTTGTGTCATGATTAATTGCTTTCAAATTCCAGGTATCCACCGACAAGTACATCCAGATCGCATTTTACCCTAGATTTAGAATAAAAAATCTTTAAAAAAAAGAAAATGGGGAATATCGAACTCAGGAGTTAACGGCTCTTGAAATTAAACACGACTTAATTAATTAATTAAATAATTATTTATTAATTCCAGGTCTCCACCGACAAGTACATCCAGATCGCATTTTACCCTAGATTTAGAATAACAAATCTAAAAAAAATAGAAAATGGGGAATATCGAACTCAGGAGTTAACGTCTCTTAAAATTAAACTCGACTTAATTAATTAATTAAATAATTATTTATTAATTCCAGGTCTCCACCGACAAGTACATCCAGATCGCCCTCGAACACGTGGCTGCAATGCTTGCCGTGTGTTCGGCTGTGGTGGACTTATTTGCAGTGAGGAGCAGGAGACATGAGAGCTTGAACTTGAAGGTGAGGGTTCGGAATGTAGCGGCGCTTAAATCGAATATGAATATCAACTTTGCCTCTCTTAGTAGTGTTGTAGAAGGTCGTTCTAGCTTCAAATGACTCGCTCACGATCGACTCCATTCTCCCTCAGATAACAGTCACTCTATCCATAATTGCAGCTATCTACTACTCCTAGCATAGCGTAGGGATAGGGATAAAACACGTTCAACCACCTTTTACGGATGCGGCTCTTTCCTGATTATTCAAGTACATCACTCCAGGTAGCAGTGGCTCTATCCATAATCGCGGCTACATGGTGCGCCAAGACCGTCGACAACAACGCCGTGCCCTTCTACAAGAATGATTTGAAGAACTTCTACATTGCCAGGGATAACAATGGTGAGTTTCTCAAGAATTTGGGAGTAAAATAGAGTCAAATGATGGCCTTCTACAAGAATGATTTCAGTAAGTGCTAAGAGCGCACAAAAATTGATCTATTTAGCGACAAATCAGAACACTACACTGATTGGTGAGCTCTTGTTGTGTTGTGATTTTTGTCAGAAAAGCACACATTTTTTTCCAATTTGAGTTAAAAGATTTACATAATTAGTCTAATTACCCCTAATTCCAGACCAGAACGCCATCTCCAACACGTCTCCTCGCTTCATCATCACTGTCGTTCATGGAGTCCTACTTGGATGTTTCTGTTTGCTGTTCATTTTGTGCTGCTTCACGGGTGAGTTTTTCACTAGGTAGCAACCAGGGAAAAGTTTTGTAAGGGAAACGCTAGGCTGAATGTAGTGAGCATTAGTGAATGGATTGCTGCTGGGATGTTTCTGCCTGCTGTTCATTCTGTGCTGCTTTACTGGTGAGGTCAACTCTATTTTCTCAGTCGCGTCAAAGAAGTGGTTGAATAGGAGCGTATCGCTAGCTTCTTGATGGTTTCTAGACAGAAAATAGTTGGAGAACATTAGTGCGCGGAGTGTGCTGGGATGTTTCTGTCTACTGTTCATTCTGTGTTGTTTTACTGGTGAGAAAAATATTCTCAAAACTTCTTTTACGAAACAGCGCATCCAGTGATCCAGAATCAATTATTGATTTTTTTACGGCAAACCTTTGATCATTGATGGAGCACATTCCTTCGCCATTAGAAGTATTTGTGAAACATAGACGTGTTCATTTCGAGATGACCATACGTTTTTCAACTGTGAAAAGCGTTTGTCGCCGCGACCTCACTGCACACGTTCCCAATCCCTTCCAGGAGTCGCCACCGCAGCCGTGCTCTGCATCAACAGCGAGACTGCCCACCAGCGAGTGATCGAGCAACGGGGCGCGGGACGGTATCATGGCAGGTGAGTGTGGGAAGGAGAAGAGGGTACTTGATCTTTGATCTTAGAACTTTTCCAAGAAATCACTGCTTTATGGTACACTACTGTAGTTTCGAAGAGGGGAGGGACGGTATCATGGACGGTTAGTAGCGCTAATGTTCCCTGATTAACAACTGTAGCAAATATGCGGAGCTACCACTTATCAAAAACTTGTACATTGCGTATGCACTGAATTGAATCGATAATGGCTACCGTAATCCTCAGTTCGTCACTTCTTCTCAAGACCAATTGCCCTTCAGACTCATCTCCTTCCTGCACGTCGTCTGGTCTTGCTGCTTGTTGGCACTCACTATCATCGGTGAGTTCTTGCTTCGTATTTGGAAGTTTCTGTCATGGTCGATGTCTAAAACCCGTATCACAGTGTACTGCTCTCGTGTTTTCTATTGACAAGCTAGGCCATGATTGAACGATTCTCTTCGTTTAGGTCTCCTGGACCTGGTCTGGCGCGGGGAGTTCCTTGGCGGAGATCTGCTCTGGGTGTCGGCCCTCTTTCTCGCAACGGCCATGATCTACTCGGGCAATCATGTGTTGGTTTATTGATCTTTGGTCTTTGATCTTTGATCTTTGATCTTCGATCTTTGATCTTTGGTCTTTGATCTTCGATCTTGAACCGAAGAACCCAAAGTTATAGCAGCACAACTACTGATGAAATCGATTGTGAACGGGGAAAATTATTTGGCCGTTTAAAATCGAAATATATTTTATAACTGAATATTCCAGCGCCCACTCCAGCGCCAAGTTCGTGATGAACGTCGTGTGTGCGGGCATTGCTGTTGAGAAGGTGAGGGATTTTCGAAAATGTTCACTTTTCGAAACGTTTTGAGTTTCACGACTACCTATTAGACAAGGAGAAACAGAAACGTCGATTCTGGTTACCTTTAGTGCATAGTACAAAATTATTGATGTAATTGTTGTAATTCTAAATTAAAAAAACACTTCAGATGTGCGCCTCGATCAACCTCATCTACCAGTACGCCGCCTACAGAACGTACAGGTGGGCGTGGTCTCTTTGAACTCTTCTCTCTCTCTCTCTCTCCTGAAAGCCGACCTCATTCTTTTCAAATGCGGGGCTGTCATTCGTTGTCATGCAATAGATCTTCATTAGAGTGTTCTCACCTATCTAGCAACATCACAGCATTTGGGCGACCTATTGTATTCAGAGAGAATATTGTTCAGAAGACCAATCGTTATTTTGAAGCCAACTTGGCCCGAGATTTATCGGAAAGTTTTCGATAATCAATAAATTTTCAGGGAGAACATGGTCCAAGAAACCTACATCGGGCAGCTCGTGCTGATCTGCATTACTACTGGAGTGAGTTAATTGAATTTAAATATTTAATTGGCAAAACAAAATCAGCCTCGACAATCTTACTATACATCGCCCCACTTCTGTCACGCGTGTATTCCAGCGTGGGAAGAAAGTAGAACAAATTTACAAACAAAAATGAAACAAAAATGTATAATACAAAAATAAGAATAAACTTCAGGTCTACGCAGCTGCTCTGGCCACCTCGCTCTGGGGCTCAGTGATGTACGGAAGGGAGACGGTGGCTGTGAGGAAACACGCGTTTAAGCACTCGACTGGTAAGGAATTCATAGTCAGAGAGCCGGAAAATGGTTAGGGAACCGGGCAATAGGCACAAAACCATGAAATAGGCAGAGTCTTTATTTTGTAGTCGCTAGAAAGTAGGGTGCGGTCATGTACGGAAGGGAGACGGTCGCTGAGAGAAAACACGCGTTTAAGCACTCAACAGGTAGGTCAAAGCCGGGAATTGAGGAGAGAACCGGGAATTGACAAAAATCTTAAACAGTAGAACCGGAACCATAGAGCCGGGAAATACGCCACAGCCGGAATCTCATAGCCGTCATTCAGGCGTCCATCTTCTCTTCTCGATCGGGACGCTATTCTACGCGGTCGTCATCACCGGCTGCTACGTGGTGTTCGAGCTGGGCAAGTGGCGCTATGAGCAGGTGAGAGGCGAGAGCCGGAGAATGGAGAACCGGGAACTAGGCTGAGAATCGGGAAACCCGGACATGACCTTTCATCTTTGATCTCTTTTATCGATCTGAACACTGCATTGATTCCAAGTCCTTCATGCAGAAGTTCTGTGAAATTGTTATGTTTTACGAGTGATTGATAGATTCTGCGGGCGGATAGATCCTTAGTTCCGATGTGCCGTTGTATGAAAAAACTAATTGAAAATGAGTGTTTTCCGTGATATCCATCGTTCAGTCGTGCGAGAACTTGATCTTTGCGCTATTATACTTGCCATGCTCGATCCGAACAATGCATCGAGATCATCCTCCATGAACTAAACATCTTCCATGCAAAATTCTGAGAAATAGCTATGCTTCACGAATGATTGATATGTGCCGCGAGCCGCTAGATCCTCAGTCCCGTTGTTTCTTCGTAACTACAAAAAACCCAAAATGATTGCTAACCGGGAAATACGTTCATGACCGTCTTTTAGTCCGGCATTTAGTAATTAACGAATGATAACCGGGAAATCTGTTCATGACCGTCATTTAGTAATCCACTCTCCAGGTCCCCATCGACAACCCCTTCTTCCGGCTGGGCAACGGCCCGTTCGCGCTCTGCGTCTTCATCGTTCAGGTAATATTTCACTACTTTCCGGATCTCGATTCCGGCTCTAGTCGAAAATAAAACCATGACTCGATCAAGCTTGATTACGGTAGATAGAATGATACGGTACTCCACTCGATGCATCGATCAGGCAGAAGACAGATTACTGAAGCTGGATACGGTAGCCTAATCAATGGATATCCCAGATCTATTGCCTGACCGACTGGCGACTACTCACCGTTTCGGCCTGCCTACACACAGTACTGGCTGCCCTTGCGCAGTTTACGATATCTCCGGCCATCTCGAATGTTTATTATATTGTGAGTATCTTCTCTAGGGACCACCACGTGATATGCAAATGGTGAATTCATGACCCATGAGCTATTTCAGTTTGTTAATCTGTCATATAGAAACATTTTTTGTTCGCGGATGACCATCCGAAATCCAATGGTTTTCGAGATATTTGCATTTTACAAAAAATCAGTTCTCGATAACGAGAGACTACAAACTACAAAAGCCCTATAAAAACTGTTCTAGACGAGGGCCGCGACTTCTGTAAGTTCCCAGTGATAGACTAAGGTAATGAGCACAACATATCCAAAAATCAGCCGATTCCACGGGCGTCCACGAGTTTTATGAGAGATCAAAGATCGTTTTCGTAGTCAATCTTTGAACTCACATAACTTTCTTGGACGACCGCAGAATTGGCTGATTTTCGGATATGTTATGCGCGGTACCTTTGTCTACAACTGGAAACTTTCAAAAGTCGCGGCCTCCTTCTTATTCTCTACCGAGAGCGCTTCTAAGTTCGATTATTCAAGTTCAATTAGCATTTTTGATACATTATCGAGCACAGAAAACGTGGACGCCCGTAGATTTGTCTCAAACTTCGAGCAAAGTTGACTGACATGATGTACTAAACCCCTGAGTAATCAGAACA
>LS506737.1:203082-235148 GCA_900490845.1 Pristionchus japonicus
CAAGTTCAATTAGCATTTTTGATACATTATCGAGCACAGAAAACGTGGACGCCCGTAGATTTGTCTCAAACTTCGAGCAAAGTTGACTGACATGATGTACTAAACCCCTGAGTAATCAGAACAAGCGGCCTTTCAACCCCCTTTGAGCTGTTCGACATTGCGTGCGCCCTATCCGATCGGAGAGAGATGGTGGTCCCTATATCTTCTCTACCTTTCTGTAAGGAACCCCCTAAGTACGATATCTCCGGCTATTGCTAACGTGTACTACATTGCGAGTTACCTCAAATGTGTGCTGCATTTTGAGTTTTCTTGGTTTGGGAAATAGAATAAGCGCATAGTGCTGGCTGCATTGGCGTCTCCGCGCGTTCGGGAAACAAAATAGCGTTAGGAAACAGTTGACTGGGTTGCCCTAGATATTTAGTGGGAACCCGCAATAGGCAGTGCACTTTCTCGTCCGCCATCTCCATTGTTTATTCGTGAGTTGGCTGACATTTGTGAACTCGAACACTTCCGAGCACGAAAAGGGTTCGAGCTCAACTGTAAATCATTGTACTCGTTGTCCAGTCCAGTTTGAACACAACACACCAAGTCAAACGAGGGAAGAAAGCTCATTTGCGTGGCACAGACGATTTTCTCTCTTTTCCATCCCCTCATTCTTCCTCTTCTCAGCCTATTGCGTCGGTTGGTGGACAATTTTGCGTTTATTACTCATTCGAGCGTTCGAGAGAAATGGTTCGCGTGAAACAAATCTGATCCCCGCCATTCATTCCTCATTCGCGCGTTCGAGTGCGCGGAAGGGGTGGATCTTATTCTGAAACATATTTCAAACACAATATGGAGTTGGTGCAGAAAGTCAGCCAGACCCTTCGCACACAGCGCCAATACCACAGATTTAGTAATCTCGGCCTCATTCAGTAGCAACAAGCATGAATGCGCTAAAAATTAGCGAAATAACGCATAAAATGGCTGTTTTGCTCAGCAGAAAGCTATCTCCTCCTCGGAGAAAAATGCTAAAAATATGGGGTTTGTTCAGAAAGTTCCCTACCCCCTCTCCACAGAGCGCCAAGTCGAGTTTTTGTTAAATTTCGACCCCGTTCAGTGGCAACAAGCATGAATGCACCAACAACTCGTGATTATTCCTCATTCCAACCGCTTTCTCTCCCTCGCTCGGCGCAGAATGAATCGGCCGAGCGACGCCACGCAAATGAGTTTTCTTCCCCCCTTTGACTTGCTGTGTACTAGCTCGTTAAGCCTGTTGGGCACGATTATGAGCGTATTGAAGCGTTTTGATTGCAGGCCAACCTCCTCTCGGCGCAAGTCCAGGCTAGCCCTGATGTTGACACCATTTGGACCGTCGCTCTGATCCTGGCCGCCGGAGCGACCCTGGCTTGTGTTGTTGCAACGGCATCGAGCGTGATCCAGGCACATCGGTAAGCTGTTTTCAAGAGTAGAATGTGTAAAGCAAAAGTAGACTTTCTTCACTCTCTCGTTTCTCTGATCGGTGAGAGAGCGCGCGAAATGCGTTGTGCGACTCTCTATACAACAGTATCCCGGTAAAACACTTAGGAAAACGTCACTGAATAGTTGGCAAAAGTTTTGCTGGTTTCCGAACTCATCAGTGAGAATTCTGTTTTCTTCTTTCTGTCACACCACTACCAATCAAACTTGACCGGATCTCTTGCTGAAAGACGAAGCGTGAAGCACATTTGACAGATTACTGCCACCATTGAGATTCACAAACTTTTTTCTTGGAAGATGATCAATGACATTGCATAATTCACTATATTTGTAAAATTCTTCCAGATCCATGTTCCTGCTGCACCACGGGGGCGGCTCCAACTCATCCACTGTCGCTCCACTTGAGGTTCTTGATGTTTGATCTTTGCGCTCTACTTCTGACCTATAAATGCCCATGCATTCTTCGTAATCCTTTTCTACCAGACGTCTTCTTTGATCTTTGATCTTTGATCTTCGATCTCTCTCCTGACTTATGGCCCTTTCAGGAGCACTTTGGCACCCTGCAGCACGCCTCGCCGATGGGCAGTGGAGGAGGAGTGGCCACGACTGATGCTGCTGGTAAGCTGTCTCCAGTTGTGTTGGGAGATCAAAATCTCAATAACAACATTCATCGGAATTCATCACAATATTGGCTGGTTGATGGTTAGATGACCAAGGCGATTCAAAACTATATTTCAATTTCTCCGTCCGATTTTATGTGCTTTTGAAACACATTCTCTCGAATTCATTGCAACAAATTGAAAGAAGGGATCGCGAATGATTCTTTCGCCGGTTAGAACTTTCCACTGCAGCGTAATTAAGTTGTTGAGTAATTCGACTTGAACACAGGCCACGCCTACTACTCGCACTACGGTTCTGTACACAGTTGAATCATTAGAAAATAGTTACAATAATCGCAAAATGAAAGGAAACAAGGAATCGTTGCATGACAGCCTATAAACCTGATGAAATTGTAACATTGACGGAGAAGAGGGAATTCCCAGATTCAGGCCACGCCTACTACTCGCACTACGGTCCTTTTCATACAATACCGACGCATTGCAATAGGAGCTTGACGATTATATAATTTTATTGAATATTTTATCTACAGGCCACGCCTACTACTCGCACTACGGGGCTGGCTCATCCGCGGCCGCAGCCTACAGCAACCACGCCATGCAGACAACTTTGCAGCATGGAGTGCAACCGCCGGTAATTAAGCTAATTAGTTAATTAGTAAACTTAATTAGCTAATTAGTCATTGGCAATGCAGACGACGTTGCAACATGGAGTGCAACCGCCGGTTAGTGCTGCGAGAATCGAAGCCGTAACAAACGGAGCCGTTAAAAAGCCTGGCGATAGGGTGGAAGCGAACGACACTTTGGAAACACTAAATGTTGTAATGCTGTGCCGAGCCCAGTTAAATACGCGTTAGCGTAATTAGCTAATTAAAAATGCATAATAAACCTAATTAGAAGGTGAAAAATGAATACAGCGGCGTGTAGGTCTCGGTCGATGGAAAGGGCTAATAGGTTCCTTAATTATCATGATTAATTAATTAACTAATTGTTCGAAATACCAGGTCCCAATGGAAGAGCAGTCCGTCTACTGGTCGGCCGACGAGAATCCCTTCTACTATCACACGTCGAAGCGATACTACGGGCAACCATACCAGATCGAGAGCGGGTCAGTGAATGAGTAGGGGAAGAACATAGGAGAAAACAAAGAGAAGGTTACATAAAGTTTGTTGTGCAGTTGTTCATGCCGTTCGCGCGGAAGTTCGCAACTTCTTTTAGCCCTGAGAATTTCATAATGTTCTATTCATATCTGATTCCGGCCACAGCTTCGCAAATTCCGGCTCCAGATAAAAACTTGATTATTTCTCACAGTTTCTACGGCTACCCCAACTCGGCCTCAGTGGCCCATCGACACGCGCGTCCACTGGCATCGAGCGCCGCCCAGACACAGCTCGGTCACGTCTTCGACTGATCTTTGATCTCTGATCTTTGATCTCTGATCTTTGATCTCTGATCCCGCCCCCTGCTCTCCACATTTCACACACTATCTCGCCCTTGATCCCCAACCAATCCATATCCCGATGCGACGCCCCGCTAAACCCGCTTCCACACACACATTCTTGCCTGATCAACCACCACAAACCCACAAGCGCTTTTCCCTAGATTATCGATTTTTCGGCACTAGGTCGGATGAGCACATTCGGATGATAACCTACTGGATGAGCACCTAATGAGGGCGAGAGAACAACTGTTATGTAATAGACGGAATATGCAAATGGTGCTCATCCAGTAGGTTATCATCCGAATGTTCTCGTCCGACTTAGGGCCGACTTTCTTCTAGTTCTCGAAAACTGTATGCTCAATTTCATCTCACGCCGCGCCGCCATTTCTTTCTTAATTTCTGTCGATACTTAACGTGTGTTTATTTTCGTAGCTCTCCGTATTGTCTCGTATATTTGTAAATAGAGTGTTGATAATTTTCCGTTAGATTCCATGACTTTTCGTAGTTCTCAACCAAGATTCGAATAAACGTAATAACATTTTGTTGTGAAAAACAGTGCACGAATTGTGCAGAACACAGTGAAAATCAATGAGAGCCGGGAAATCCGGAACCGGAAAAAGACGAACCGGAAATGTCCCACATCTGGAGGTGCACGACGCGTTCCGTGTCCAGAGGGAGGATTTTGAGCGCGAAGTCGACGCCGATCTGCAAGGTTGAAATGAGTTTCACGGATGACTCATCAACCATTGATCATCAAGAGATTTGATCTCAAGTGAACCTCCGCTTCTAGTAAAACAACTTTCTACGTAAAACATTAACGACACTATGTTTTTGTTCAACAATTTCCTAAGATAATCGGTTTGATGAATAATCGATTTAATATTTGACATACAGTTGCTTTGTAGTTCGCTGTGAAGACATTGTGGACGTATCGGCGGATGATTGAGGATTTGCCTGAAGTTCTCGATTTTTAATTGATCTTCGACATTTCCACTAGGATCAGACAGAGATCGCTTTCCGTCCCTTCTGCATAGCCAAAATTACGCGGTTTTACCATGGGTCACTTATATCATCAATATCGTGTACGTCCTACATTATGTTTTAGAGGCAAAGTACCTATTACCTCAATAAGCCGGGTACAAGACCGTAAAAAACTTACCAGTTCCCGGGTCTCCAATGACCAATATCTTGTACGTCGTTTGTTTTTTGTGCGGGGGCGAGGGCGATTTGACGTCGTGCACTCGGGCTTCCATTGTGGAGTATTGCTGAAATGAGCATTGCGCAAATTCGAACATTGAAGAATCGAGCATACAGTAGAAATAACTATGACGACGCCAAAAAAATAAGAAAGAAAACACGAAAACTAAGCAGATAGACAAAACAAGTGAACGCGATCGAGGAATGCACATTTTGTTCTCGCAAACCCCACAGCGTTCTGACCCCCATTGTTTTCTCCAGACAAGGGTGAACAATGGGATTATCTTTTTGAATTTTCCCGCAAAACCGTAATCGAACTGCAAATTGACCTCAGAATTTAAGAAGTTTGTGAAACGTAACGCAATTCTCCTGATCGCTTTTGTTATAAAATGAGAATCGAGATGCGTTTCATAACTCCTTTAGAATCCTGAGTTTGCAGTTCCGTTACGTCAACCCTCACCCTTGTTTGTCGGGATAGAACGCTGTGACCCCTTTGCGTGCGCTGTGAATGGCGTGCATGAATAGAACGACGTGTGATTGATATTGGAGGAAGAGCCGCGAGAGAGAATGGATTGACAAATGGTCATGTGAAAGGATAACATGACAACATGGAAGGAGATGGAAGGAAGGTGTTGAACTGCAAGCACGGCATGATTCTCACATGTAAGTGATAAGAAAGTACGCGCAAACGGTCTGGCTAATCGTTTGAGTTCGAAAAACGGGGTATTGTCTCTTCATTTCACACTCTCTCTCATCGGTCAGAGAGGCGAGAGAGTGTGTGAAATGAGGAGAGTCATTCTTCATTCTGACATCCCTAATTTGGATTTGAGAGGAACCAGAGGGCAAAATACAGAAACATTTGATTGGATACTAGCACAGTTAGGGCACAGTTTTGACTCAACTCGATTAGATAGCGTGCGATCGATCAGTGACGCCACGAGAGGACATTGAACTTTGAAGGAGAATATTTTCTGAGGGAGAAGATCAAAGAGGAATGCCGACACTGATAAGAATTACTGAGAATGAAAAGCAACCCACACTGTGGTCACTCATCTTCATAATTTCACTTTCTCTATCAAGATCAAGACAATATTAGGGGCGACGCTATCCTATCTTTCGTACAGGGAAATTGTTGCTGTTAACAACAATCGAACAAACTGGAAACAGCGGCAACAACGGGTCGATTCTGACTCAGACGAACGGCATTTCAGCAGGCAATCACTCTCTCACTACTGTGTTCTCTCTTGTTCCGTCTAATCATCGTGCTTGAAAGAATGAAGATTGGGAAGGTTCCGTTTCAATGAAGAGAAGGAGAGTGAATTAGATGAGAGAACATCGCTGAATCGTAGAAAGTGAACGGGAAATCACCTGATCTGCACGCCAACTGTCAATTATTCATCTCAAAAATGTTCATCACAACATGATGTTGAATCAAATCTTACCAATGATTTTTCGAGATAGATATCAAGTTTCTTACAGTGAAGCTAGAAATTACGTTTCAAGGTACATCAGCAAAAGGAGGGATGAAGCGGGAGAGCACACGACAATTCGAATTGTGCAGACAAAATATAAGCGTGATTAAAATGCCGATAAAGATCACGATAGAAGGATGGATGTCACCAGATGCGTTCAATAAGGTGACGTACAGTCTAATCCTAGGATCCGCAAATTTCCAAGTGGGAAAGAGGACATTGAAGGATTTGCCACGATTCTACTGGCCACATCTTATTAAAAACGGTCAATTAATAGGAAACACTTGGAAACACAAGCACAAACATAAATCGGATTCTTCCGGAAAAATTAGAATAACGCCAGAATCGAGAATGGTTCACGGATTCAACAAGACAGTGTTTTCCGCGGTCAAGGACTCGAAAATCACACAGCTACTAGCTGATGATTCGTTAGTTATTATCTAACGGAAGATAATTCCATTCTATAAACACTGAGAACGTGCACAAAATAGTGATGGAATTGATCCGAAGGATTGAAATGACGAGTGATTTGAAAATCAGCCGATCAACAAGACAGTGTTCTCTCCCAATCAATGACGCCGTCTTATCTGTCGCGTACCTTCCCTAGACTCTCTCTCCACTCTCCTCTAATCGCACACTCTCTCGTATCTCTGACCTGTCTGCGCTCTCCTCGAATCACGTACTATCTCATCTAACCTGTCTCTAACTTGTCTGGACTCTCCTCGATTCACACGCTCAGTCGTCGCTCTGACTGGTCTGCGCTCTCCATGATTCACCAATCTCTAAACCGTGTCTTACAAGTGATTGATACGAGCGGGAAAACGCCTCGCGAGCGGACTCTCTCCCTTTCAAACTGTCTTTCGTTCTGAGTCGAGAGTAGAATCATTGCGAACTTTGATCAAGGACTGATCGATGATCGATCAAGAACGAACCGAAATTGATGGCACTCATTTTACCATTCCTTCTTTCACGTGATTACTCGTTCTGAATCATGAATAGAATCATGGCAAATTTTGATCAAGGACCGATCATGGATCTGTGAACAAATAAGGAGGATATTCACATGAAATGTTTGGCGATAGTACTAGTAATAATTGAGATTAGAAACTTTTCAATATTGGCATTCGAAGTCATCTGAAGTGACCGCTTTTTGTTAGTATTATTTTGGGAAGATAGAGAGAGAGAGAGACGGAGATTGCAACCTGCGTCCATCACTCCTTGATACGGAATTGGTGAAACTCAAGTTTATCGCCACTTTGGAGAACGAGAAAATCGATCATTGGATCAGTTTTCGGAGTATTTTGTATGTTTCAGCGAGTGTATAATCTTTGTGCGTTCCGCTTTTCAATGATATATCTCGGTTAATCATTTCAAACACTTCAACTATGCTCTGCTTTCTTCCTACCTGCGGCTGCAAGGAATCAGAGTGTTCAGGGACGTCAGACAAGGAGAGAAATGGAAGCGCCAATGTTTATACTAGAAGACGACATAATTCGTGTCTGGGGTTCGTTCCAGGCCGTGTTAGGCGTTTCTCGACAGAAGTTCCCTCAAAAAATTCAATATTTTTGCTTTAGATCATATTAGTGTCCACTCTTCCAGATAATTTCTCCGTAATGTTGTTTGAGCAATAAAACGTCTGAGTCTCAGAAGCCCGATCGTCAATTTGGCCCTCTCCTCCCTCCCTCAAGGTTCACAAGTTCCGTTCTATATCAAGATTCGATTTGCGAAATTAGAAGAGGTTGTTCGCGTCTGATTAGGCCTCTCGAGATACATTACTTCGCCCATTCAGTATAGCTCGAGCATAAAAACGCCTCAGTCCTCACGAAAGATCGTCAATTTGACTCTCTGTTCCATCCCTCAAACCGCATGCCTGTCTGCCTCTGTACTACTATTCCATTCTTTCCGTATTAGACGACCTCGATATATTTTACTTCGTCCTGTTGATTCGCAATGAGAAACATCGGTTCTTCTCAGAAGTAAAGCGATTCAGTCTCCGCCCGAGTCCGATCGTCATTCAGCTCCCTCCTCCCACAAACCTCATGCCTCCCTGCATCTGTACTACTATTCCGTTCTTTCAGAGGGCCATAAATTCCGAGATTCTCTCTCTTTGCTTCCTTCCACTCTCTTACACCGGCTCTGGCCTCTCTTTTTAGCTTTTCGTAGGTCAGACAGGACGAGAGAGTGTGGGAAATGGAGAGAGCGCTCCTCCAGTGTTGATTTACGGCTATGGATGGAGATACTCAATCATCTGAAGGCCTCAATGGCCGGGAGTGTGTCGGCACTATCACTTCATTAGCTATGCCTTGTTGATGATTTTCGTGCTTTCGAATATCCGTTAATCCTCTTGATCCCTTTATATATTTACTCGCCCATGTTGATGTTGATAGAAGTAACTTCAATAGCGATTCCCATCATTCATCATTTTATCGTATTATGTTTTGGATCGCATAGGTTGGTCAACGATGTCATCGCAAAGTTGATTCCCCGTTCATTCTATTTGTCCAGGTTTGCGAAAATAGAGAAGCATGCTACACTTGCCGACATTTCTCTTGTATTTGACTTTTTCCGCGTATCTCAAGTTGTATTTATCTTTCTATCACAAAACATCTCCTGATTCTATCAGTTTCGCTCACACGCTAACCCTTTCTGGCCTGTTAGAGATCCTACAAAATTTGAGAGTCGAAGATTTCCGCACACCCGCAATTTACAATCACGATAGTAAACGGAGACGAGCAAATTGGTGGGTAGCCGCATCGAAATGAGAGATATCTTGGGAAATTGAGACGATATTTTTCGCGAGTTGCCTTTTTTCTCACGAGTTGCTCTCATATTTGACTCCTCATCACTATAACTTTTCCAACATCCTTGTTTGGCAGAGTCAGGACAATAAGCCTCAATCTAAGCTCCTCACGTATCTAGCAGCGCTTTTAATTTTCGAGGTTATCTTTAAAATATTCTCTGTTCTCATTTCTTCATTTATCATTATGCTCCAGCTAAGAGCACTTTATTCGGAAAGTCAAATGACAATTTCGAATTTCAATTTGAGAGGCTGCATTCCAAATTTGCTCTGTTCCCTCCGATTCTCGCGCCTCTTTCACCGTTTTTATGTCCATTTTCTTATCAACCGATAGCCTCCGCTTCTCATTCACTCCGCTTCATTAGTGATTATCACTGTCTGTCCACTTCCATTTTCATCGTTTTTTTTTCAATATCTGTATTATCGCTATTGTAGTGATTGAAGCCTTTCATGTGTCGATAGCCTCAACAAAGTACGTGAAACGCTTTGCCCCTTCGATTTTGTGAATGCATATTGTAAAACAACACGAGGTAGCTCCGAAATCGAAAACATTTCCTTTCTTGTCGCATTCAGTTTACGATCGTTCTTTGTTCCATCCGTATTCTCCTTTTTTCGTAGCTCTCCATCTTCTCACACAGCGAATAGAGGGGTGATTCACGATTCCGGATTTCTTTGTTTGACCGCCCTAGCGAAATCGGTCTCTTCGAAAATTCGGAGGTCGCTCAGATAGCGACAGATATTTGAGTTTTTTAGGGCGTTTGGCGGACCAATACTGAGACCTAGCTTCATCGGTTCAACAAATGCAACCTACGAAACAGATTTGAACAATTTTGGGAAAGCGCCCTCTCTTCCCTTCTTCTCATCGGAAGGATGGCAGGGTAATTCACGATTGCGCATCTATCGAGGCGAAAATAACCGATTATATTTTCCGGTCTTTTCAATTCCGCTGAATTTCATTTTACACTGTTCTTCAAAGAACTACTACGTTTACTTCGCCTTGCGCTTCTCACATACACTATGAAACTAATATAAACCGAGGAAGCATTTGTTGCAGAAACAATGTGTAACGTTGCCGTGAATTTCCGACACAACCCGGAATGCATTAGGCCCATTCCCAAATCTGAATGCGCATTGCGTGACTTCTCTTTCTGGTTCGACAACTAGTGACTCCACATACTTGCATGAACCCTTGCCGGTTAGACGAAGCGAGAGAGTATGTAGAATCGAGAGTGAGGTGGAGCAGGGCATTGTTTCATCTCCATCGGGGGTTACTCACTCGGAAACGTTGGGATCTGGGAGAAGTCGCTGCCTTACTATCGCTCATTAGAGTTGCAGAGCGCCGTCAAATCATTTTTCAACCATTTTCACCTGTTGCTGAGCTGAGAGCCTGTAGATGAGCATACCACTGAGCATATACTTTTCGTCGATTGCGAGTTACTCACTTGGAAATGAATCTGAAGCATTGTTGTATCTTACATTGTTGGAGAAAGATTCGGATTTCCTATTCTTCACACTTCACACTTCGGTCAATGTAGAATACTGCTCGAATGCGTTTCAAAACGCAAATATGACGAGGACCGTGGAGATGGATTCAGTGAGAGCGGCGACCCTCGTCTAAAAACAATCAAAAAAAATTTTTTTCGATACTACACTTTCCTCTTGTGCGGGTTCTCCCAGCCACTCTGTCCATTCTTCTTGCTCTGAATGACTTGAGCTTAAAGTTCCCCTCCACGCCTACAAATTTTGCGTTGACATGTTGACTTTCACGGCTCATATCTCGGCTTCCTGTGGAACAATTGTCTTGTGATTTTGTTTTCGTCTATTTGGCGTCCGAAACTTTGCTCATGCAAATCGACAAGTCGATTGGTCCACGGAGAAAAAATGCGGGAATTCAAATTGGGATTGTTTGAATCAGGTGTGGAGGGGAACTTTATCTGCCTGCCTATTCCTGATAATGCTGCACAACTGTTCGGTTGCGTTTCAAAACGCAGTTATGACAGGAGTGTGGAGATGTATTCAGTGAGAGCGACCCCCTCGTCAAAAAATAATAATAAAAATGTAAATTAAATTATCCACTTTCCTTTATTCCGTTGCTGTTCCTCTCTCCCCAGAAAAGTGGAAAGGGGCTAGCGATCCATAGGAATACGAAAATAAGTTCTACTTCACTGTACTCTGTTGATGTTGCTTCTCTTGCACTCTCCCCATTCCCCATGCTCTCTCACCCGTCTGACAGGGCGAGGGAATGGAGAGAGTCACTCATCCTTCCGTCCCATTTCCTCCTCGCACCTTCCCAATCTGAATCCTCGTTCATCCTTCTCTGCCTCTCAGTGCTCTCTCAATTTCCCATGCTCTCTCGTCTCTCAGCACTCTCTCCACTTCGCCTGCTCTCTAGCCCCTCTGCTTCTCTGCCCTCTCTCCACTTCACATACTCTCTCGCCTCTCTGCCTCCGTGCTCTCCTCACCTCCCATACTCTCTCGCGTCTCTACCTCTCTACACTCTCTCCACTTCGCCTGCTCTCTCACCCTTCATGCGAAGTCGCTTTCTAATACTTTCAAACTCGATTGGCATTCGCGATAATTGTGAGGATGCGCTCTCACCTGGCATTAGGGAGGAGGGGCAGGGGTAATGAGTTGCATTGTGGGAATGATGACTCTAGATTTTGCATGATTCTCCCGATTTTGCTGCTGGAAACTCAGACACTCCTACCCCCAATTTGATCCACTCACTCACCTGGCATTAGGGAAGAGGGAAGGGCAGCGTGCGGATGATGAACCAAATGATGAGTCCGTCCCAGAATGTCCCCCATTCTCTCGATCTTTCCTTAGCAGCGCTCTCTTGATTTCGCTTGATTTCTTACTGCACTGACTATCGATAGTGAAGCTACTGGTTCTTTATTCTGGGACCTCTAACGAATTTCGTGCTTGATTTTTGTATTGCACTCTGTACCATTAGGCGTTCTACCAGTCATTTTCTTCTCAGATCAGCACCAATTACTCCCAAATCTTTCTAGGTACTTGTAATCGGTCCCTTAATATCGTGATAATTGTTCCTTCCCAGATAGAGGGAACGCTTGATCTTAATCTCTGCACTTCTGACAATCCTCAGCTCTGCCGGGCAGGAGAGAGAGCAGGTGAACCCGAGAAAGTTCACTGTTCCGAATCCACCAATTATCCATATGAGTTCATCCCGTGCTATCTCTCTGCCACTCTAATCTCTCGAATCAATTATAAGTACTTCCTAAAATGAACTAATTGCTCGTTTCATCTAAGGAACGTCGTTCTCTAGGCAATTATCCACCAATATGAGTTCATCCCCACTAGTCCACCCTTTTGCTTCTGTTATCTCTAGAACACGTGTAAGTTCCTACAGTTTCATCAATGTACCGTTTCTCCATTCACAGCAATCTCTAGGCAATTATCCATATGAGTTCATTCCCGCTAGTCCACCTCTACTCCTCGCTATCTCTAGGGTCATCTCCACGGTTGTTAGGAACTCTCCTCCCTCTCTCTCCCGTCTCTCAATATCCTATGATCTCTCGTCTCCACTGACCGCCGAGAGAGTAGGAGATTAGAGGAGACCACAGGTTATCTCGAGGAAGGAGAGAATAGTTCGTTATTGCACCCGACGCTACTTTCGTTTCTCTTCATCTCTTCCGATCTCGATTCGCTATGCTGCATCGATGGTCAGACAGAGCGAGAGAGCATAGGAAATGGAGAGATCAAGAACGGTTTAGTTCACGGGAATAATGCTCTCTGGACAACTCTGGACACACCGCGTGTCAGAACTCCCTTTGTTCCCGTATTTGTCTACATGAGGTGGCTCCTTGCATTTTTTAGTAGTCATCTTGATATGAATCATTCTCTCGATAGTTTTGGGGAACATCTTCTATTCTCCTTGCTCCTTTAACTAATTTCCTGACCCAGTCTTACCAAAGTTTGCGTACAAGTAAGGCTGTTAACTATTCTTGACGATGCCTCTCAAACCACAACAAACCTCTTCTATTGTAGCTAATTTTCCGCTCTGTTTGACTCTCTTCATTTCCCATGCTCTCTCGCTCGCTCTGACTGGCGAGAAACCAAGCAGGAATGAGAGATCCCTCCTCCCCTCTCAACCTCTAACCCCTCACTCCTCCTCCCTCTCTAGCTCCGCCCCCTGAGATTCAGCAGCTCCTCAATTTCTTCCGGTCTGCGGCCTTTTCTCAACTCCTTTGCCCGATTTTGCCCATTTTATCCAAATTTTGATTGATTTAGTCACATTGTCGCCTGTTTAGCCTTGAAATGACGTGAATGCAACGTTTTAGGCAAGTCAGATGTCTTTATCACTTGTCGATCACTGAGCGATGATCTTTCTGTACTTGCTGGCAGCTACGGTAGCCGCACAGGAGTACTGTAATCAGGTTGGATATTGATTTTCGAAATTCTCATATTTGTGCAAAGCCAATCACTTGCATTGTGGAAGTCGAGACTTTGAGACTAGTTTCAAACGCAATTCTTACGTGAGCAGGGCATTTGAAAAAAATGGTTCGCAGCGTTCCAAATCCCGACTTGTCACCCAAATTCCGGGCTTATTAATACCACCTGCTCTCCTTTCATGTCCCCATCATCCCTAATTCTGTCTCTCTCTCTCTCTTTCGATCATCTCCTCCCCTACTCCAACATGCGTATAATGATGGCTAATAATGATCCGTTAATGGAGCCCATCGGCAATTGTTGCTATGGGCTTCACCTGCCTCGCCCAGATTGGTCCGCTCAAAGTTCAGTTAGGTAGTTCCAGAGGGAGTGCTCGTTTGTTAGTTGAAAGATTGGTTATCTACGGCCGAGAATGCCTGATCAACGAACTTCATATTTTTGCTGGAAATCCCTTGGGATCACTAAGATATCTCGTAGTTACCTTACCTTTACCCTTTGTTCTGAATGCTTGTATCTCGCATTCAAATCGCTCTCAGGTACTCTGGTAATCGTTCTCGGGATTACTGAGAGATCTCACGCGATTGCCGTGCAATTATCGCCTTATTTAGGGACTGTGACGACTTGTGAGGATTTGTAGATTAGATCGGATTGGCTACTGGGTGGGAATTGTGTACGGGGTCAGGGCAGAGGTGATCTTTGAGTAGACGAGTAATTTGAGTTTTTGCAGAAAATGCGATCACGCTATCAGCCTCAACCATTCTTCTCCTTCTTAGCTCTTGTTATCAGAGGTCTTCTGATAGATCGCATCTGGCGTTTGACAAACTGTTCAAAGTGCTCCGATTCTCCCCAAAATTTTATGGGTGATGTACCTAGGGACCAGTAACACATATTTGCCGGGGTTTGGCCGGAACTTGTGAACGGCCTAAAATCCGGCTCCGGACACCGTAATACTTCAAAAATTCATATCTATCTTCAAAAAAATGGTAAAAACTTTTTCTAATCGGTAAAATGACCGCATAGGGAAGACGAACAAAAGAATTTTTAGAAAAACTTTTTTCGATGATTTTTATGTGTGAACGCTTCGAAAAACGATTTTATCGAACAGAAAACCGAAAACCGTGAAAACTTTAACCCGTCTACCGGACGAGATGAACTCATTTTCTGAAACTTCATCCTCCAACACGATTATATTCCAAAAATGACGCAAATCGAAGAACCTATTTTTGAGCTATATCTCTTCAAACCTTGCCAATCGCTTGTTTTTGCACATTTTGCTGTTCTGCAAACTTGTCACACCGAAATCTTCCATGGTAAATCTTCACAGAAACTTGTTACATCGCCACACAAACTTTTATCATCAAAGGAAGCGATTCCAAGACAAATTTTTTCGGGCCTCAACCATGAACCCGGGGTCATGGTCCAAAATGTACCTTGAAAGTCATGTTGCAGAAACTTCAATTACTATACGGCATTACACTATACACCTGCCCAGTAGTATACAGTGACCCAAGTTTCCGTAATCCGGTTATCACAAAGTGATTTTTTTCTTATTTTATTTTTTAAAGTCAGTTCTCGATTCCACGGTTATCAAAAAAAACTTGGGTCACTGTATACTACTGGGCTGGAGTATAGTGTAATGCCGTATAGTAATTGAAGTTTCTGCAACATGACTTTCAATTTACATTTTGGGCCTTATCCCCCGGGTCATGGTTGAGGCCTGAAAAAAGTTGTCTTGGAATCGCTTCCTGTGATGATAAAAGTTTGTGTGGCGATGTAACAAGTTTCTGTGAAGATTTACCATGGAAGATTTCGGTGTGACAAGTTTGCAGAACAGCAAAATGTGCAAAAACAAGCGATTGGCAAGGTTTGAAGAGATATAGATCAAAAATAGGTTCTTCGATTTGCGTCATTTTTGGAATATAATCGTGTTGGAGGATGAAGTTTCAGAAAATGAGTTCATCTCGTCCGGTAGCCGGGTTAAAGTTTTCACGGTTTTCGGTTTTCTGTTCGATGAAATCGTTTTTCGAAGCGTTCACACATAAAAATCATCGAAAAAAGTTTTTCTAAAAAATCATTTGTTCGTCTTCCCTATGCGGTCATTTTACCGATCAGAAAAAGATTTTACCATTTTTTTTAAGATAGATATGAATTTTTGAAGTTTTACGGTGTCCGGAGCCGGTTTTTAGGCCGTTTACACGTTCCGGCCAAACCACGGCAAATATGTGTTACTGGTCCCTAGGTACATCACCCATAAAATTTTGGGGGAATCGGAGCACTTTGAACAGTTTGTCAAACAGGGGTAACGTTTTCATGCAATCTCGCAGAAGATCTCTGTTATGAAGCATAACTGATATAAAATCATTTTGGCGAATTGTTCCCTCTTCTTCTGAATGCACGTTTACGCAAAGAATAGCTCAGTCACCATTCCTGAATCGCTCCATTTGCATACTCTCTCACCCCACCCCAGGCTCTTTCAGTACAGTCAAAATAGCGCTTGACGCGAAAGAAAGAAAGAAGGAGAAGCCTCGGGTGATAACAAACAACAAACAGAAAGGCGCGCCTGTGGGGTGATACTTTTTCGTACTGTTAGGGTACGGTAAGGTTGGGTACTGTAACCGAATCAGGTACGGTAACTTGATCATCCCATCTGTTGAAGTGTTACCTTTCTCTACTTCCGGAGTTTCTCGTGTTTCTGGTTACTCCTCCGATTGTTGACGAAAACCACGAAAACGTGACAAATGGTGATTGAATGGCTCGATTGAACTTCTTAAAGCCCTGAGGGATCAAAGCCAATCGAATGGATAAATAGCGAAGGGAAATCATGCGGATCGGAACGTTTCTTGCTTTTCGCTGCGCGCCTTGCCCTTTGTGATTGGAACTAAGCCACATTAGCGAACGGCTAAATCGAGGGATCCTCGAAGAGAATAAAAATCGTCTCTTCATTCATTGAATTCATTAGGGGACCAAGCAAGCCGATCTCAAAATAATTTCTGAAGTGTTGTGTCTTTGTCCAGACCATTTACTTTGCTTGCCAGTCTCTCTGCAGTCACACGATCCCTGGGGACTCAATACAGTAAAAAGAGCGTGCCTAGAAGGAAACCCTGGGTCAACCTCCCAATCCAGAAACTGCGTTGACCCAGGTCCAGGACCAGACCCAGCCCCACTTGAACCAGATACCCCGTTGCAACAGTTGAGCATACACGGTTTACCAGTTCCCTTCTTCCCTACATCCCTCTGCTTTCCGCTCTCTCTCACTTTGACACGCTCTCTCGCCGGTCAGACAGAGTGAGAGAGCACGCAAAAGTGAGAGACGGCCAGTCTCTTTCGGAAAGTGAAGCACTTCTGAGCTCAAGAATGGCGTATCGGGTTACAGGGCGTGAATGGGGGGCGAGTGAAGTCACCGGCGCTCTCTCGATTTCGCACACTCTCTCGCTTGCTCTGACTTGGGTAGTGTAGGTTTGAGTCCGGAGACCAGAAAATGGGAGCAAAAAAGAAACCTTGCATGTAATGTGCTCAATACAAGAGGAGCCACTCTGAACACATAACTCTCGAACAGGCAAAAACGCCTGGCAATGCGAAAGTGCCATTGAGTTTGACGCACTAAACCACCCGTGAAGGGGTTCAAGTATTTCCAATTTAGCTCCTATCGAACTGCACATCATCCAGTTCTTACAAACATTGTGAAACATACTTGAAACTTCACTGAGAACTCGATCGATAATCACTCCGATACAGTACACCATCGCTGCAGGAAACCTCGCACTCCTGTGCCTGTGCCACCTGCTGGGATGACCTACCGCAGGCGGGAGCGATCGATTGGATTACGGTAGAGACCGGCGGCTGCGGAGCGATCGATGAGCGCGCGCTGAGGTACGGTAATCGATAGATCCTGTAGTTCCGGAAAATCGATAATCAGACATTCCGTTCAGGACCAAGCTGGCCTCTTGGTCGACGGAAGAGTGCGGCTCGAGTGTGCACTGTGGAATTCAGCTGCCGATCACGGCGGAGCAGGTAATCTTTGATCTTTGATCTTTGATCTTTGATCTTTGGTCTCTTCTAAATAAAGGCTTAGCTCGACCTTTGATTCAACACTTTTTTTGTTCTTTTCAAACGATCAATGGAATACAATTAACCTTCTCGGCTCAAAGGAGCATTTGAAGTACGGGTGAAGCACATCCATGTTATGGCCCTTCCCTTCATTGGTTGACATTCAGCTGAGGGGCCTTCCTTGGCATTTCTCTCTGTTTTCATCATCTCTCGCTCTCAATAACCGACAATAGTGCAGGCGAACTTGAGAGAGTTGGGCACTTCTTTGACATTCTCCGTAGTTATTCTCACCATGATTCACTCGTATTGTCGGGGGGCCTTATTGGGGAGTCATTCAATGGAGTGTGGATGATCTCGCTGGCGCCGGGGTTGATCTACCAGGAGGCGAGATAGTGTATGCAATGAGGAGAGTGCAGGCAGTAGCGTATAAAAAGTGGAGACCCCAGGCAGCCAGAGCAGGCGAGATAGCGTGCGAAACGAGGAGAGTCCTTGCAGATCCTCCTGGGCCGTCTCTCATGCGACGCGACCACGCGTGCTGGCGCCATCTCACTCGCCCTGCTGGCGACTCCCGACGGGAAGGAGGAACTCGACCAAGGTATATGGTAGTTGCTGATTATTGATCCATTTGTTTCCGTAAGTGCTCCATACTGAACAAGGTATACGGTATTGCTGGTTATTGATTGTTTGATATTCTGCTCCTTTTCTAAAGGCATGTGTATTCTGAGTAAGGGTTTATCGATCATCGGATATACACCAGATACGGTACTCGATCTCCTAACCGGATCTTCACTACCGTAATCGATCGCTGATTAGCGCACGCTCCATTGGGAGAGATAATTGCGCCGCCTAATTAGGCTATGATATCCCTTGCGGGATCGAATTGGTGAACAAGTTGAGACAGGGGATACACTTTGGCACACTTAACTGAAAACTTGTCTACTTTAATGTAGTGGAAATTATTAACGTTGACGTTTGATACGTTTGTCAGAATGAATTGTGTTTCAGAAATTATTCAATAATGTTTGGGCTATCCGAGTGCGATACGCGGAAGCCTTTGAATTGTCTAAAGAAGATCATTTATTTCTGATTCATATGATAGCATGGAATCCATGCTTTCGAATCGCTTCAGTATTGACAGTCAGCCACTCTTCTCGCTTTCCCCTTCCCCGCACCTCCCATTCTCGATGACTCCATTCATCATTAGAGTTCGCGGCACCGAGCTCTATTCAGCTCGATCTTTCATAGGTCAGAGAGACGAGAGAGCGTGCATAATAGAGAGACGCCCATTCATCATCCCCTCTGAATCGACACCGGCGCGCGCATTTGCATACGAAATGATAGAGTTCGGGCTCGGTAGCTCGTTCGAGAGTTGGTATAATAGCGGGACCTGAGGACCGGGATCCAGAACCGGGAAAAGTAATAACCTCCAAAAGCCCTCAAAAAGATACGGTTCTCACCATAAAGTGGTGCGGTAGCGAGCGGTGTAGCAAAAAGGGGCCCGTTATTGCCAGTGGTTGTATAGGCACTTCTGGTGGTTGCTCTGTCTGTTCCTTTGATCCAGTCTGTGCATACCGCCTGTTAGAGTTCGAAATAGGGGCCGCAGTCTCTCCATTTCACGCACTCTCTCACCGGTCAGAGTGATGAGACAGCAAGTGCATACCGCCAGTAGCAAAAGAGCGGAATATGAGGGGTCGCATTTCAGGGGGTTTCTGGACTAATTGGCAGTTCACATAGCAGGAGTTCCTTTGAATGTCCTGAGTAGTTCTGTCTTCTTGATCATCCATGAACTCTTGTAAAAAAGATAGTTCTCCCAAAGGTCAGAAGGTCAGGGGCTTTCTGGCCAGAAAGACAGAAACCATGTAATTGCAACCAATTTGCTGCTCTGTCAGATTCGCTCCAACTGACAGGCGGAAAGTCTCTTTGTTCGAAGAGGAGTAGAGTTCGAAATACGGGTAACCGTCTCTTCATTTCACACACTCTTTCACCGGTCAGAGAGACGAGAGAGTGTGTAAAATGAAGAGACGATTACCCGTATTTCGAACTCTACTGAGAAGAGAACACTTAGGGTCACTTTTTCCCCTTCGGGAGGCTCAGAGGCGAGAGAGCACGCGAAATTGAGAGAGTCTCTCAAATCTTGTCGATTTTCCTACACCAGACACGCTATTTTCGCCCGAATTATGGAGCGCAACTCTCCTCATCTCGCACACTCTCTCGCCTCTCTGATCGGTGAGAGAGTGTGTGAAATGAAGAGATCGTTTCTGGTCCAGCCATCTTTTCCAAAGGATGAGTTCGTCAAATGTTGAGTGACAGGCCGGAGCCCTTTTTTGAGCGCTCCACTTGGGAGGAAGTGAAGGGGGGCGAGGGGGGTTTAAGTGTTTTGGTGTTCCCTGGGTGGGCTTTCATTCGGGGGACTTTAGTTGGAATCGCGAAGTCAGAGGCATTGCCGGATGCGTTTCAATGATCATACGAAAGGAATGAATGAAAGTCGCAACGATCGTAGCTCTCCTGGACATCCAACCAAAATCACATTCCCACTTTCTAGCGATTCCATTACCTCCAAACTCGAACAATGCAGATATTTGATTTCTTCCAAGCACTCTTGCCAAGCACGAAAATCGTAGAATTGCTTAAAAATTGTATTATTAGTGCAATTAGATAGTCAATAAATCCTACATTCCAGCCTCCCTCCTCCCCGCGCCTCTCCTCGGGGCGATTCTCCACTCTCGTGAGCACCTTCTCGCCATTGAATTGAGGTTAGTCTCTTTGCAGTCAAGAATACAGGTCATACTGCCAGCTCAAAGACCGAATCAGTGATATGAAATCAGAGATCAATGTCAAACAATATTTTACTAGCACTATTCGTACTCGGTAGCTCGCCTCTCTCGCTGGGAAGGAAGAGCGAAGTTTGTCAACTTATAAAAGTGACAGACGATTGTTCCAGGGCGCACCTCACGTCGGTGCAGATCACGCGAAGGTCGGCTACCGTAATCAGGCGACCGTCGACCACACCACGCACCACGACGACTACGACCACGACAGTTACTGTAACCACACCGAGTGTTACCGTAACGACCGTCGAGCAGACGAGGTACGCTATTTGTAGTGAAACGTGAACTGAGTTTTACTGCCAACAAATGACGAACTGGTATTGTGAAAGTCAAGGAAGATCAAGTGAAGAAGAGGGTGTGAAACATAGGAGAAACGTTGTAGAATGATGAAACCGTTGAAGGATGGCTTATCTAACAGGCAACTCATTCACTGCGTTCTCTGAGGCGGGAGCGAGAGAAAGAGAGCGCTCTCGAGAGCGCAGTGAAAGCGAGGGAAAACTGAATCACACTATGAAATTGGCAGCATTCCAATGGCCAGATAGGTCTCACCACGAATTTCGTACTGGGCGAATCCGGAACGCAGTCTCATTCAACAGCCCGGGCGATTTTCTGAGCATGAATCGAGAATTTTATTGACACTCTATCACATACTCTATTCAGGCTCCCCTTCATCCCCACTTCTACCATCGGGATCTGTCTGGCTGTTGGGTGCTTCGGGCTGGCAAACCATATAGTGGCTTAGACGATAGCGTGAAAATGCAGTAGTAGCTCAATACACGGGTTGAGTCAGATAACGAGAGCAATCATGATCATTCCGGCTCCCTACCTCCGCCATTGGAATATTGAATAGGCCTTTTACAGTAGTAATGCGCACTCAGTAGTAACAGTAGTAATGTATTGGATATATAGAAACAACATTCTTTCAGACTTCCCTTCATCCCCACTTCCACCATCGGTATCTGTCTGGCAGTGGGGTGCTTCGGTCTGGCAATACTCGCTCTGATCGTGTACTCCATCTGGGGAAGAATCGAGTGGAAGAGATTGGTTGAAGGACGATGGAAAAGGAGGGTGTATCGAAAAGTAAGTCGAATTTTTATCTTTTAGAGCCAGATCTGCTCGGAACTGTCAGAATACGTAGGATTTCTTTAGTAGGTGAGTTGAAGAGACTGAGAAATCTCTGTCCTGAGCTATTTTCGACGTCTTCCTCACTCTTCGTTCGCGCCGGAAAACTCGTGGTTTTACACCCACGGGGTGAAATGCGAGAACTCCCGAGAGAGACTTGGCGCTCTAGAGTATCGGTTTACAGAGTTCACACCTAGGCGAGAGAACTTAGGACTGCTAGAATTGAGGGATCGATGTCTCTATTCATTAGGTTTCGCGAAAGATTTCTTCATTTTGAAAGCCGAATACGCTTCATTGATTGTAGAAGAGCGGAAACAAATCGGGTGAAGTGTTCTGTATCTCTTACATCAGCGCAAAAAATAGAAGAGAGCAACGATCAAAGATCAAAGACCATTATTTCAGGTCCCTGATGTGATGTTCCGCTCTGCTGACGAGATGCCAACTATCCCACACTCCACCTCCTCCCACTCTACCGCCCACCTCATACGATACTGATCTTTGAACTCTAAACTTTGATCTTTGATCTCCACTGGAGATTGATACAGTACTCGATCGATAGGAATCGATATGGTTGTTTACCTCACCCAAATCTGTCACTTTGTCTCTCACAACCCCGGAACGTGTTTCTTGCCTGTTTTGAGTTCCGAATTCAAGTCACCTCTTCCTTTTTCGTAAGTTCAATGAAGAGACGATCCAAATTTCGAACGATTATTTCGAAAGTATTAGCAATAACCCCACCAGTACCTCTTTCTCTGTGCCAATAGACCTCAATTTCTCACGCAAATTATGAATTTATCGTTGCCTATCCGACTCATTGATGAAACTTGTCGACCCTTATTCGATTTCTGTCGATTTCGAGCTGGATAGACTCTGATCTTTGGACTTTGATTCTTGATCTTTGGTCTCTGATTCCTCGCTTGACTCTGTCTTGGTAAAATCGGCCGGTTGGTCAGTCACCACGGGATAGAAGAGAAAGTTGGCCTGAAATGGATTGGGCTTATCTCTAAACTTTGATTTAGTCTCTCAGAAGAATATGTTTCATTGGGACAGTATATTGCAGTGATCACAGAGGAAGTGTTGAATCTCCCTCGAATCGCAGCTATGAACGATCTAATTCATCATCTATCTTCATCGAGATCGTTTCGCACAGATAGAAAACCCGCCCACTCAAGCAACATCGCGTAGTTTAGTTCAGTAACGGATCTGCCCTACGCAGTCTACGTGAGCATTGCCAAACACTGGGAATAGGTCTACCAATTTGCAATCTACACCACTCACCAGTATCGTCGCGCCGGCGTTGATGAGGAACAGCCACATCCAGCCGCGCGCGTCATCATCTGTGCAGGAGTGAAGCTTACTAATTGGAAACACTCTCTATTTCAGAAATATACAGCGGCAATCAGAAACTCGTGTAGTGTGCAGTTTCCAAATTAGGTTTCGCTGAAAACCTCACCACTTCTCATCAACAGTGCGTACAGGCCCGGCCCGATGAACAGAGCGGTACACTTGGTGAACTGGATGGTGGCAAGCACGAAGTGCGCGTATTGACTGCAATTTAGCATACGAATGAGTGAAGATTGAGATTAGGCAACTGTGAATCTGCAACGTACATCACAGGATTAAGGGCGCGTTTCGACTGGAAATAGGCTTTGGCTAAGAGACTGGCTAGGGTGAACTAATCGAGTTTGCTTGTAGAGTCATCCAAGTGAGAAGCCTCAAGAAGCCTCAAGAAACAAATACTAGCCTCAAGAAAATTTTGACGATCACCTTTCATGAACAGGAATCATCATGATTCGCTTCTACAAGCAAATAAGTCATCATTTTCATGCACATACAAATCATCAACGAACCGTGCATGCAGCGTGCCGCACTTGTAGAATCCACTGGAGTTAGCGCCCGCCATTGCATACGTTAACACGAAGATGGAGAGAGCCATTGAGGTGGAGGAGGTGAAGGGGATTAGGCCCATGAAGAGACCTGAGGAGAGATCAAAGATCTAAATCCAATCGGTTATGATTGCGTTTCAGGGCACTTTCATCTAATCATGTGTCTTTAGAATGCAGTAGATGTCGCGAACCATGGTTAAAAATATATTAATATTCTATAATAAAATATTAAAATCAATTTTCACCGACGAATCCCACAGCCAGCGTGTTGAAGAAGACCATCTTCTTCACTTCGGAGACGCATCTAAATCGGTTGACACTTTGTGATTCCTCAGATGTCAAGAGTCCCCATCCCCTTCTGACCATGTCAACTAGATTGAAGAATAGGTGAGTGAAAATTTCAAGCATGCTCACTTCACTTTGTCCGACATGAATGCCATCACCAGTTTCACGGGCAGGTGCAGCCCTTTCCCCTTCCCTTTCATCCCCCCCCCCCCTTTCCCAAGAGATCCCCAGTCCAAGAGAACCCGGGTTTCGAAAATGGCATCAAAGAAAAGAAATAAAGGATGCTCACTTCACTTTGTCCGACAGGAACGCCATCACCAGCTTCACGGGTAGATGCAGCCCCGACCCGAGGGCGGTCCAGAAAGCGGTCGATTCGATGGAGAGACCGAGGACCTGCGATGTGCTTCATCCTCTCGAATCATGGCCTTAGGGATGCTAGCTAGGGAGGAGCCCTAGGAATCGGATGATGCTAGAGAGACCGAGAACTTGACACCGATTACAATAAGCTTAGCTTCTCGCAATACATAATGAGCACAACACCCTTGCAAACCAAAAAACAAGCCTTGCAAATTCAGATCACTACTATAGATCCCAAATCTTGTGCAGGTAGATCGGCGCATAAGTCAGCAATAACACAGCCGTCACCAATTCAGTCAGAGTTCTCATTGTTATTGTTATTATTGTTGTTGTTATTGCAATTATTACTGTTGTTGTTGTTACCTTATGGAGGTAGATCGGCGCATAAGTCAACGAGGACACAACCGCTACCAGATGCCATGGTCACACGTTTGTTATTGTTATTGTTGTCGTTGAGGATGATGATGTTGTTGTTGTTGTTATTACCTTGTGCAGGTAGATCGGCGCATAAGTCAGCATCGATACAACCGCCACCAACTCAGTCAGCGCGTTGAACCAAACGATGAGGATGGTGCTGTTGGTGCAGATCGCCTGAAGGACGTTGTTGTCGTTAACGGTTATCGTTATTGTCGTTGACATTGGCGGTGATGTACAGATAAGGCTATCGGAACGTTGATTTTTTTTCGTATTCGGAAAGCAAGGAGGAATTGATTTTTTATCACACTTCAATCCAAATATCACCCTTGAAGCACAACTGAGCATAACTGAACGTTTTGATTCAGTTTCGTGTTCTACAACTCACCCGATACGGAATATACGGATCCCGGTTGATGTGTCCCTGCGTCTTGTCCTTCTGAATCCACGCCAGCTCCTTCGGTTGAACGCACTGGAAAAGTTAATAATATTTATTTACTCTGATTTGATAAATGGCATCATCAAAGCCTCATTCGGTTGCTGAACGCATCGCAATCTTTACTGTCTCTGCTGCAACCGTGAAGATCTTTCTAGTTTGATCTTTGATCTTCACCATGCACCTTCAACTCCAGGGCCAAATCTGTTTGCCACTAAATAAAAAGTCGAATGAAAGTCAGTGAACCGCAAGCAATTCGGCAACCGGAGTAGGTGTCACGAGACTTTCTAATTGGCTCGATTCCAAGCCCTCCGGATGTAGTAAGAAGGTATTTTACGCTACATAAGTTTCATTGCAGTGCGAAGCGAGGGATCCTGATCATCAGGGGATCGGAGCCGAGAACTTCCCTTTCGAACCCACATAATTACCGTACCCTGTGCTCCTGCGGGTCGTCCGAGTAGAAGGCCAGCCAGATGACTACCGTAACCGCACAAGAACCGTATCCCTCCTCTCACGATTTATTACCGTAACCTGAGTATCAGGGTCAACTACAGTAACCTACCCTGTGCTCCTGCGGGTCATCCGAGTAGAAGGCCACCCAGAAGATGAAAGCGACCACGGTGAATGCGGCGTGCGCGTAGAACGCCCAGCGCCAGCCGAGTGTGGTGCAGAACTGAAATCATCGAAAATTGAAAAACAAACTGCAACATGTTTGCAAAAATAACATTCTAACACAATTTTTGACTGGTTCAACTGAAATTGTTCACAAGTTGTTAGTGCATTCGCTCATGCTTCCTTTGGGGAAACTCGAATACTGAATTCCTTTCAACATCTCACTAATCCACTGGCCGCATTGGACACCGTGTTGTTTGCGTCTCATAGTGTTCATAGTGTTGTCAGTG
The DNA here is from genome assembly GCA_900490845.1 of Pristionchus japonicus. Taxonomy (NCBI): domain Eukaryota; kingdom Metazoa; phylum Nematoda; class Chromadorea; order Rhabditida; family Neodiplogasteridae; genus Pristionchus; species Pristionchus japonicus. Next base: position 228,752 of record LS506737.1, read on the forward strand.
TTCTCACACAGTTTGCACACACATATAAATCAACAATGGCACCAATTTAGGCATTATCCTATACGCCAATATTCAGATAAGATATCACTAACCAATCCACTGGCCGCATTGGACACCGTGTTGGCCAGCGGTGTGAAGGATGTGAGGAAGCCGAGGAAGATGCCTGAGATTGATCTTTGATCTCTAGAATTATAAACATTTAGTTGATCTTTGATCTCTGATGCTTCGGTGCTTTTCATAGATTGTATGAAAGGAACAAGCGCTTCAGTTTTTCATGATCTTTGTTCTTTGATCTCTGATCTTTGATCTTTACATCCTGATCTCACCCGTCTCCGCGAGCGGCGCCCATCTCACAGTCAGCATGCCCAGACAGGCGAAGTCGGCGGCGAACGCCAGACCCTGAGATGAATACTGTCGATCAATAACGAGGTACAGTACCCTTAAGGACGCCTCAGGAGTACGGTAGGTACAGTAACCTAATCGATACCCTATCAGTAGGCTGGCTTTGTAAAACACAAAACCACAGACACGGCATACCGAAGTCCGTAATGCTACAGTAATCCTTCGAAGCAATCAATACCTGCAGGAATCGTACCGCCACGAAGGCTACCATTCCGGACTGCGCGGCCAGGGGCGTGAGTGCGGTGGAGAGGGCAGAGATGAGGCCCGACAGGAGGAAGGGGTATCTGAAAGATGTGATCTCCCGAATGAACACTACTGCCCTACTCAATATCAGGCCAAAAGCGTACAGAACGTTACAAACAATCTAAAAGTGTCCGATACACATTAAGATAAGTTGGACGAATAAAATGATTCGGAAAAGAAAAATCTCACTTGGCGCCCCACTTGACGTACGCGACGTTGAAGGGGAAGGTGCCTGAATAATGAAACATCGATCAATAATCTATCCATTCGCCTGACTCCGCTGTTCTGAGCCATTTCATACGTACAACTTATTTGAGCGAACTTCCTCATTCAATCTCAGCTTACCAATAATCGATCCAGCCGCAACCCCATAGTGGACGTACGTCTTTCCATAACGACTACTAAGCCCTATCTCATGTCTAGTGCTTGGCGTTTTGACCTAAAAGCCAAATGTTGTGTATTTCTCACCAATAATCGATCCAGCCGCCACGCCGTAGTGGATGTACGACTTCTCCACGGGCGTGTACGCGTAGCGGTGACGGGTCGTCTGCAATCGCTGATGCAATAGCAGTATGACTCCAATTGAGAGTATCATTCACTCAGCGAGCAAGCGCATCGGTGGTACGGGTAGTTCAGTGGTAGAACACCTGCCCGGTAAGCGGAAGCCCCGGGTTCGATGCCCGGTCCGTGCCATAACCTTTGCTGTCTTGCAATGTCAAATTGAGGACATTTTCATCGATCAGAATGCATCACATGAAAGTGTTAGGTTCACAAGCCATCTCCAAGCAGCTTGGACCAAGCTCACCCCATTTCCCGCATCCACGACATCTCCCCTGTCTTCTCCCGTCATGCAAATGAACGTGAAGTTGATGATCATGTAGTTGGCACAGACGGAGAAGAGACAGCAGAACCCGATGGCTGGAATTATTAGTTTTCATCCATTTTAGAATGATTCGTATTAAAGATAGAGTTTAAGTTAAGGTAAGGGTTAAGGATAAGGCATGAATTGTTTGTGAGCATTGTGTGCAAAGAGAAGAGACAGCAGAACCCGATTGCTTAAAGTTTAGGATAAGGTTAGGATAACGTAAGGATAAATGCATGGCTGGAAGCTTAGTTCCAGATTGGCCATTTTTATTTCGAAAAAAAAATACAAAATTTTTTTTCAGAAAATCGAAAATCCAGGCAAACGTCGCCAGTTTGGGGAGCTTCCGACGAAATTATGGGTTTTTTTTGGAGTGATCTCCCCAAAAAACGCCGCGGCGCATTTTGGGGAAATCACTCGTCGTTCACTCCGAAGGCCGACAGTTTGGGGAAGTTCCGACGAGATTCAGACCCAAAAATAAGAGCCATTTTTGTACTTTTTTTCAAAGTAAAAATGGTAAATTTGGAACTAAGCTTCCAGCCCTGCATATAAGGTTAAGCCTTAGGTTAAGGTTGACGTTAAAGCTAAAGCTACGGTTAAAGTTAAGGTTAAGAATGGCTTTCAGTTAATGATGATTAAGGCTAAGGCTAATAATTCGGCAATGTAGAGGAATTGAGTAGACTTTTTAAAGTTCCCGTCCACACAATATTTTACCCCCATTTTTTATTTTATTTTATGAGGTCGTGGAGCTAATCAATTCGAAGAAACAAAATAAAAATATTCAAAAAGAAGCATGCAGCGATTTTTCAAAATCGCTTGCCTGATCTACTTTTATCCTGCACGGAATTTCAAACTACGGTAGTATCGACGAAAGTAAGCTGTGGTTACGGTAGAATCCGCCCGGGCAGCACATTTATCCGCTTTCAATTGCTCTTTTTCGTCTTCCAAAATATTTTCCTGCTTTAGCGATGTGCTTTATCAAAATAAGAAAAAATATAAACACGAACTGTCCCGAAAAAGGCCAAAAAGATGTTTCTACCGTAACCGTTTAGTCAATACTACCGTAGTTAGGAATTCTTTGTAGGATAACAGTAGATCAGGCAAGCGACTTTAAAATATCGCTGTAGGCTTCTTTTTGAATATTTTTCTTTTGATTCTTCGAATTCATTTGCTCAACGACCCACACTTTCATAAAATAAAATAAAAAGTGGGGCTAAAATATTGTGTGGACGAGAACTTTAAAGCTGTAGGATTTTCTAAACGTTACGAGATGCTTCACAGTCTCACCGAGAATCACGAAGCGGAACTTGTTGCAGCAGCCCATAGTAGTCGAATTTTATCTGGAAAGATAACTGAAAACTTGGCAATAGGTAAAGGCAACCGCGTATTCGAGCTACTTGTGCCATGCGCACTGTTTGGACAATGACTATGCATTCACTTTGGTTGAAAATAAAAAGAGAGGCAGTATATCAACAGGAAGTCTTTCTGGTGGTTTCCGTCAGCTAAAATATTAGGGATGATGAACAAGATGAATGATAACAGTAAGATGATCGAAAATATCGAAAACCAATCGATTCAATATTACGGTTGATTCAGCTCAGCAAATGAGATAAAGTGGTTCAGTGATCAAGTGGTAAGCAATTATGACAGTTCGAACCTGCGCTAAAATCAGCTATCGCATCACATATACTTGAAATGAACCGATCGCGCGAAGTGGACGAACGAGGAATGAGAGCAGGAAAGAGTTATTACAATTCTCGAACAATGACAAAGCCAATCTAATTCCTGAAGCAATACTAGGAACGATTGTCATGTGATAAAAAGCATGATCAATGCGCGTTTTGGCCATTTCTCTCTTTGCGTTTGAGTTAGGGTAGAGAAAGAGCGGAGCGCTGTTTATCACAGTGTGATGGGGGATTATCGATGGTTAGTTCCGCATAATAATGTTGTGGACACTTTGAATCAATAAAACAGCACTATTATATTTCGTTCCATGCTCTGATCATTGAAGCTCTTCGAATACAAAAAAAAACTTTATTTGGCTTTATTTCACAAATGTAAAAGTGCAACAATACTTCGAATCACAACCAGCTACAAACCAGAATAAATATGCTTACATGATATTATGAGAACACAATTATTAGAATCAAGCGGAAAAAAGCAAAAACAATCGATATTCCTCAGCTACCGTAATCACTTACAATCAATCGATAGCTACCGTACCACTCCACTTATCGATCTACAACTCTCCGTGAATCGCATCTCCTCCCACAGTCGGCGGGTGCTTCATGATCCCGTCGCCCTTGTGGACCGTCTGCAATCGATACTAAATCGATTGTTCATTGAATACGGTATCCAATCGATATTCAAGTCATTACAGTAGCGTTCTCTATCAATGATCATATGTTTCCATAGAATACTCAATAATATCCTAAATACCGTACACCAGAAAACCCTTGTGAATCGATTACCGTACCCTCCACCAATCAATAATGAACTACCGTACCTCAGCAGCCGTCTTTCCGGCGATGCGGCCGAAGACGACGCACTCGAGCAGCGAGTTGCCCGCCAGCCGGTTCGCGCCGTGCACGCCGCCCGCCACCTGAGATTACCATATGCTACACCACGGCAGAGCGACGCTTACCAATCAAAAACGCCTCTTGGAAATCTCCAACTTTTTGACTCCGACGTTTACTACTACACCACACTCACCTCTCCCGCCGCGACGAGTCCCTTGAAGGGCTTGGCCATGAACTCGTTGAAGACCTCGGCCTGGAAAATAATTAATAAAGTCACTTCTCGACCCGCCTCAGCTACGGTAACCTACCGTACCTTCTTATTGATCTGCAGACCGCCCATCGTGTAGTGGATGGCGGGCGTGATGAGCGCGACGTGCAGCGGCTCGTTGTCCTGCAAAGTGGTGTGCTACTACACCACGCTCTAACGACGTTTACCAATCGCAAAAGCCTCTTGGAAATGGCCACTTTTTCGAGGGCGACGTTTACCACTACACCACGCACCTCGAACGCCACCGGGAAGACTGTCTTCTCGAAGGCGTCCTTCGTGCGCACCTTGGAGCCCGCGGTCTGCAAATACTTTATTAATTAAAATTATTGCTAAATTGTGCATGGTGCGCTGGTTTCTGTCATTTCACAATCGTCGCTCTCGTGCACACCACACGCACCTTGGCGACGAACTCGTTGTACGTGGCGAACGTCTTCTTGATCACCGCCGGCTCCACGCCCAGGGCCGTCGCCAGCGCGTCCGCGTTGTCGTACTTCTGCAATGGACCATGGTGTGGTGGGTGGTCCGATTTGTCAAATGTCGCGCACACCACACAACTAATCAGCCGCGTGGTGCACTCGTTTTCTGCGACTTAGTAAACGTCGCCTCCGATACACCACGACACTCACCACGAAGAACTTCTTGACGACGGCGTAGAAGGTGAAGGCGGGTCGGCCGAAGCCGTCGATCGCCTTCTCGTTCATCACGAGCAACGCGGCGGGCGCGCCCGCTGAGCCTCCTGAGAAATGAAAATCGATAATACAGTATTCCAAACGATAATACCGTACTCCACATGAGAAACAAAATCAATAATACCGTATAGCACAGCAAAACGATTGCTGTTCTGAAACGATTTTACTGTAACGCATACTGTTTCCAAAAGCAGCTCAAGGTAGTTTGGCCAAGCAGTGAAATTTGTGTGGATGCACAATATTATAATACTGTGAACATTATGACGATTGATTATTACAGCAGATTACACTAACAACAATATAATGTTGATACACTCTACCAGAAGCGGTTATCGATTAGGTACCGTAACTCTACCGTACCCTGGAATCCCTCCGGGAGCGCGGCGCACTCCTTCTGGATGCGCGCCGTCACGTAGTCGCGGCGGCCTAGCTCGTTGGCGAAGCGCGTGCCCTTGGGAGAGAGCTGGAAAGGGGAAACATCGACCTCGGTACACCGTTTCCATTCCCGTCGAAATTTCAGCAAGACGTCCTCCTCTAGTAATCGTCGCCCTGCCCACACCTTCCCACCCCCACCCTTGTCGAAATTTCAACGAGACTTCATCCATTGGTAATCGTCGCCCTCCCCCCTACACCACTCACCAGCAGGGCTCCCTTGCCTCGCAGGGCCTCCGCGGCGAGGATTCAGAATCGTCGCCCTCCGCACACCACCTCCACCCTTGTCCAAATTTCAACAAGACTTCATCTATTGGTAATCGTCGGCCACACCACTCACCAACAAGGCTGTGGGGTGCACTTGCACGCGGTCCATGCCGATCACCTTAATTAGTTAATTGTTTAATTAATTAGGCAAATAAATGATACGTTAATTAATGGAAAAGAAGGTGGACATCGATCGAAAGAGCAGTAAGAAACCTGTCTAACCCATTCGATGCGACTCACATTCACCCAACTGGTGAAAGTTTGATTTCAACAAAAATTTCCGCAAGAACATTACTTTTTGATATAGTAAGTCTTCCATTTCTGTCTGATCGACAACCTCGGTCTTTTCTCGGTTCTCCCTAACCCCCGGACCGGGGGCCCCGGTTCGCACCTTCGCTCCCATGGCCCTGGCCATTTTCACTCCATCTCCTCGAGCGAATGCTCCATTCGTGGTGGGCAGGCGAAGCTTGTCGGCGCCCGCGAACTCGACCAGGAGTGAGGTGTCCTCGCCCTGCGAAATAGGGGGTATGACAATCCGGCAACTCCATTTTCGGCAAACGACATTTCGGCAACTGCATTTCGGCAAACGACATTTCGGCAACTAGCCATAAGTTAGCCAGTAGGCTACCTAGGGCCATGGGAAAGGTACCATTGTGATCTGCATCAGTTCCTCTATCATATCACTGACTTTGATCTTTGATCTTTGACATGAATA
>LS506737.1:235767-247454 GCA_900490845.1 Pristionchus japonicus
AAGGTACCATTGTGATCTGCATCAGTTCCTCTATCATATCACTGACTTTGATCTTTGATCTTTGACATGAATACGACACTTCGGCAACTCGCCATATCTCTGTCCAAAATCATCCAATGAAGGTCTGGTTGGCACCATTCGATTCCCAGGAACCACCTCTACAACCTCCAACTTGAACTTTGATCTTTGGCCACTTGACATTTCGGCAACAGGCCAAAGTCATGCAAAATCGATAATTTTTTCGAATTGGCATATTCAAATTGTATTTCATTGGGAACTCATACTGATCACAATGATACCTCTCCCGTGGTCCTAGGTCGCCTACCGGCTAAATTATGGCAAGTTGCCGAAATGTCGTTTGCCGAAAAGTCAGTTGCCGAATAGTCGTTTGCCGAAATGCAGTTGCCGATTTGTCATCCCCCCGCGAAATATTTTAATTATTAAATATAAAATTAATATTTAGTATTTTGCAAACAGAACTAAGATTTGAACGAAAGTGCAATGAGCACGCGATTTTGTCTAGAACTTGTACCTCACAACCACCTTGTAAATCAACAAGTTGCGGGATCTTCAATTATCGACATTGCAAGAAATGCATAATAACTGGCAATCAATAACATATCAACTACCGTACCTTGTCCGCTGAGAAGCCTCCGGTGGCCAGAACGACGGCCTTGCCGCTGATCTCCTCTGGAAAGCGACGATTAGGAAACGTCGGCTTAAAACGAGTTCTCTGTAAGATCAGGACAAGGGTGGCACAATGCTTCAAAATGGTCGGATTAAGCTGAAATTTGAAATGGGTGGTCCCTATGGGTCGTAGATGCATTCTACAACTTTTCATGATCATCATGCATGATTCATGCAATATTTTTATCTTTCAAGCTACCCCCTCATGTGACCCCTCATTCGATAGAGCATCGAAAGTTATGCCTACGTTTTGATTTTCATCCATTTTGGAGCAAAAGGAGCCGAGAAACTTGACAATATGTACATTTTTCCATGGATTTTCATGCTTTTTGATTTTTAGTATCATGAAGATCTCATTTGCCCCGGCTAATTTTTTCTGTATTCGATGCGTATTTCGATTCTCTATCGAGTAGTATTTTTCTCAATATTTATATCGGTCACGAAAGTTGTCATTTTTCATGTTTTCCATGATGCACCCGTTAGCTGGGTTCGAATCCGCATGCCCACATGAGTTTTTGCCAGAAGAATTTGTGCGAATTTCTGCTTCTATTTGGGGTGAGTTGAGAAGGTGAGTTGAGAAATGATCAAACTTAGTGTTTCGTGGAGAAAGGGACGTTGAAAACGATTGGCAAAACTCATGTGGGCAGGCGGATTCGAACCCAGCTAACGAGTGCATCATGGAAAACATGAAAAATGACAACTTTCGTGACCGATATAAATATTGAGAAAAGTACTACTCGATAGAGAATCGAAAGACGCATCGAATACAGAAAAAATTAGCCGGGGCAAATGAGATCTTCATGATACTAAAAATCAAAAAGCATGAAAATCCATTAAAAAATGTACATATTGTCAAGTTTCTCGGCTTCTTTTGCTCCAAAATGGATGAAAATTGAAACGTAGGCATAACTTTCGATGCTCTATCGAATGAGGGGTCACATGAGGGGGTAGCTTGAAAGATAAAAATATTGCATGAATCATGCATGATCATCATGAAAAGTTGTAGAATGCATGTACGACCCATAGGGACCACCCATTTCAAATTTCAGCTCAATCCGACCATTTTGAAGCATTGTGCCACCCTCTGTTGAAGGTCATCCCGCTATTACAGAGAACTCGTTTTAAGTACACCACACCTCATTTATCTTTTGCGAAGCCTTAGTATAAAATCACCACATGGCGACGTTTATCAATCGTCGTCCACACCACACCACACCACACCACACTCACCAGACCTGCCGTCGGGTCCCTTCACCCTGACTCCCGTGATGAACTCGTTCCAGCTCACCAAGCCGAGCACGCGGGTCCCCAGCATGATCTAATTAGCGGTAATTAGCTTGATTAATTAGGTTAATCATCATCATCATCTAATTAAGCTATTCGTAATCGAATACAATTTAGTCCTGATCAGGCAACCGAGAAACCTCTAGTGATGAGCTTTTTTTATCTTACTATCGCTTTTTATCGCCTTTATTAACAAAAATAATTGCTTAATTACCTGAATCCTCTCGGGATCCTCCTTCTGGATAGCCTCGACCTGCAAATATGGTCGTCAAAAACATGCAAAAGACATTTGCCGCCAGCAGGGGTCGAACCTGCGACCTTGGGCTTATTAGACCCACGCTCTAACCGACTGAGCTATGGCGGCCGATGAAAGGAAGCGCACACAGAGCGGTGATATTCCCTCTACCCAAAGGCTCTACACCTCGAAAAGAGAACGTCGCCTGTCGAAATTTTGACAGGCGACGTTTCCCAAACCGCACTACACTATTACACCACTCACCTTCTTCTTGAGTGCGCTGATGATGCCGAATCCGACCGGCAGCGGCTTGCCTTCCTTGGGCGAGGGAATCCTGAGTTTCAGCTATCAGTAATGGGTTACAGCCCGCCTGCTACCCCTGCCGATTCCAGGTTTCATACATTTTAATTAATCATAACTACAGATACAAGAACGATGATGATGGCAGTGACAGTAGATACAAATAATTCTACACTCATAAACCTTCCTTGCGCTATTGACGTTCGTTTTCTTGCTTTCTACTACCCTGATCTCTACAGTAATCTAGTACACCTGACCAATGCGTCTTTATCACTTATCGTTCTCGACCGTAATCGAATCATTCCGTAATCCCCTTCCATAATCAATATCTACCGTACTCACCAATGCGTTCTCGGCACGCTGTGTCCTCCGCACAGGTTGATGTCGCCCAGATCGACGCCCGCCTCCTCGAGGAACTCGATGGCGGCCGCGGACTCTTGCACCTGGGAGAGGGCGACGATTACTACATCGTTCACCACGTCGAAATTTCGACAGGCGATGTTTCCAAATTGAAACACCACGTCGAAATTTCGACAGGCAACGTTTCAACCGCAACACACCACGCATTTCGCAGTTTCTATTGAAAAAGACCAACTTTTCGGAGGTCGACGTTTCACCACACCACGCTTTTCGAAATCCCTATTGAAAATGTCCACCTTTTCGAGGGCGACGTTTATCACACTCCTTACACCACCCTCCAACTCACCAGCACGTCCACCAGTCCTTCGTCGTTCTCGCGGTCGCCTGCAGACAGCGTGTCCGCGCGGAACCTGAAGTATTAATAATAAATAAAATAATAATAATTATAATAATAAATTAATTAAAACTATTATTGTTGTTGTTGTTAAAGCCGCAGGTAGGCTACTCATTACAACTAACCAAGGCCAAAGATAGCACGTGATAGTAACTATAAACTACCAGGATCATTAACCGATTCATCGACACCTCGGGGGAACAGAAGCAATCTAAACCAGATCGAGCAACTAACAACTACCTGGTCATTAAATTCGCAGCGCACTAGTCTCACAGAGCTATTGTCGTTATTATAATTAGTATTACATTCATTTTACTATTTATTAATTATAATATTAATCACTCACTTATCCGTCGAGTCCTCGATGCCCATCTTCTCCTGCGTCGGCGTGTTGCACGCGTTGATACCTGAAGATTGTGTGTGGTGTGGTTGGAGGGCGACGTTTACTAATTCGCTGCTTCCTCTTGGAAATACCACATTTTTATAAAAGCCGACGTTTCCCACTACACCACGCATTTCACACTTCCTCTTGAAAACGTTCAACTTTTCGAGAGCGACGTTTACTAATAACCACCACACCACACTCACCGCTGCTCGCCTTGGCCGAGTTGCCGCCCAGCGACTTCTCCGAGTCAATGAGGATCACCTGCAAATATTTCAATTAAACTTTTGGCACAACAAAGACTGGCAAGTTCCGAGTTACAACTATTCTTCAAGATTGGACTGATTTGGTTAACTACAATGAAGACTTGTCATCAGAAATATCTATAATATTGTTGATTGTGAACTGACAAATATGCCAGCTATTCCATTTTCAAAATAAAGCAATCAATTCTCACCTTGGTCGCGCCGTGCTTGACGGCCTCGAGAGTGGCGGAGAGACCGGCGAGACCGCCTGGGGTGGAAATTAATTAATTAATATAGCAAAGCTGAACGTACTAAATTAATGGGAGAACTAGGCAAGCATCGTCATGTTCATAGCTTGCGGTCAATTCGAACCCTCCAGTATGTTTCAATCCTACCTAATTGCATCTACGACGGACTAGGAAACAATGAGTTAGATACGTAAAAATTACATGTTTGAATAGTTAGTTATAAATCAACAGAAGAGATTTCACGAAAACAATTGGTTCCTGCCGAATAATCGACAGGCGACGTTTCTTCCCATCTACACGAAGAGAGGGCGACGATTCTCTCACCTCCCACCACAATAACCGGCTCCTCGGGCGCCGGTGCCTTTCTGCGCGCGCGTCCCTTTTCGTCGTCCGCCGCGCCCATTACCGTCCCGATGATGAGAAATGAGGCCAGCACTAGCCTCATACCTGCAAAGTGGGCGGAGTTTAGAAGGGGCGGAGCCAAGACTCGATCTTTGATCAGAAGTTTAGCCGCCAGCAGAGTCAAGCTCTGTTTAGGAACCATTACATTGCAACTAGCATAGAAAAAACAAACAAACAAACGGCTGGAAACGTGCCAAAGGAAGACTATTCTGTGCATGCTGCGTGTGTTTACCAAATATTATCGAGCGAGGGTCAGCGTACCCACGCTCATTGCACGTTTCAGGGTAGAGATAAGGTTGCGATTATATGAGTGAAAATCGTGTTGAGCAAGCGCTTGCACGGCGTGGAATGATGGCATTTTGTAGTCTATTGCTCTCTGATAAATATCAGAAAATCGAGTAAATAATGAACATTTCCAATGGCTATGAAACGTAACACTCGCGGCATGGAACGATCGCTACTTTCGCGATATTTCTGAGTGAAAAAGGTGCGCAAATAAAACTAGAGATCATCTAGCGTATTGAGTGAAAGAAGGAAATATTAAACGCAGTTTTTCGATTCAAATATGATATCTTTAGGCAAATATAGAAGGCACATGAAATAGTGGAAAAGACTGTTAGGCAACTCGGGATAACCTACGAGACTATAGAAGCAATGACCTTGACCTGGCTGACCTCCGTTCCGTTAGCTAAGTGTCCATTATTTTTCACACTCAATAGATAGCACACCACACGATTACGACGTTTATCAATTGCATCCATGCATTGTATTTGAATAGATTTATCCAAAATCTGAGAATACGACAACGTAGGGTACTTCTAAGGCATGATTGCGAGTTCAGAGAACTATTTTTGAAGCGAAATTTGACATTGGAAATGACCGTGAACTAACAAAATCAATTAATACAATAAAGAAATTAGGTCATTCATTAAAAAATAGCTTAATACCTTGGCTACAGATTAACCGAAATTGGATTTTGGAGCAATCTTAAGTTTCAAATTATACCAAGGATGAAAACCTAAAGTGAAAGATGCGAGGGGGAACTGGAGAGGCTGATCATCAATCGAAATGTTTCTACCGTAATTGATTGTGAAAAGGGGAAAAGGGAACATTGTCATTGTATCTCATAGCTTACAGACCTACTATGACAAGCGGAATAATAAATTGAAAAAAAGCGAAATACACATTCCTACGGTCAGGGTGACAATTGAATTACAATACCGTACGATTGAATAGACAACAGAAAAAATTGGAACAATCATAAATTGATAGAGCATAAAAACAAGCAAGAGTTGAGCAGATATTACAATAACTGACAGAATGATAATATAAGAAAATTCGAGGGCGACTTATCCTACTACACCACATCGCCGTCACTCCTCCATCGCTGCAGGGGGCGTTTCTTCTTCCTTCAGAGAAACGTCGTCGCCATCGCCGCACTCCGGTGGTGTGCTCTCCTCGTCCTTCTTCGAAGTATCCAGAAGGGACTACGATGAGGAGGATGACATGTTCGGGTCCTGAGAAGATCAATCGATAATCGACGGTCTACCGTAACCACCTAGTTCTAGATCGCCATCTCTTCCCCTACCGTACCTCGATGCCCTCCTCGTCCATCTTCTCTTCCTCCCCATCGATCGTGCTCTTCGTGTCATCCGCATCCGTCGCCGCCGTTTCGTACTTCTGCAATATGGTGTGGTGTGATTTGGTAAACATCGCCCCCCCCCCCCATTGCACCCGCTGCACCACGCCACTCACGCTGCTGCAATTGCTGCCGACGGAGAGCGGCGGCGGCACGCTGGGCGCGCGGAACAGCAGCGCATCCGGGTCGAACGCGTCGTCGCTCACCGGCATCTGTGGTGTGGTGTGTTTAGTAAACGTCGCCCGCCAAAAGTTCGCCATTTCCAAGAGATTTCGAATTGGTAAACGTCGCCCTCACCAGTAGAGTTGTCTATTCGGAATACGGAAATGCCCTCCCTCTCATTTCTTTTTTCCAATCATTCCGAATCGCAGACTCACCCCCTCATTTCGTATGCGGAATCATACCTGTCCAGGGCTGGCGGCGAGTGACCTTTTTGCGCAGTGACGGGCATGAAATTATGCCCGTCACTGCGCACCCCATGAATAGGGGGTCATGGGCCAAAAATTAGGGGCCATACCCGTCGCGTCTCGAGCGCATCGACTCTTGAAGGCAGCGAATTGGGCGAGCACAATTTGAGGCGCCCTGAGCGGGCGCACGGGTACTCGTCGAGTCGCGCCCTTTACGAGTCCATGCACTCGAGACGCGACGGGTATGGCCCCAATTTTCGAACCATGAATAGGGGTTCATGGGGTGCGCAGTGAAGGGCATGCCCTTCACTGCGCACGCCGCCGGCTTGGACACCTATGTGCGGAATTCCGAATAGATGTCGGAATTCTGTCCGCATACTAAATTAACCGGTCAGTTTATACCGCGGAATTGAGAATGAGTATGGAAATAGACTCGGTATTACGGATAGAATTCCGGATAGACAACTCTACTCACCAGCACACTGCTCGGCTCGCTGAGCGAGTCGCCGCTGTCGCGCGTGTCGCCGGCGCTACCGCCCGCCGCCGGATCGATCTCCGCGTACGACTCGGTGCTGCAAGGATACTGTAAGGCGGGGTAAGATCGGGATTACGGTAGCTTGAATTGATTGGTGATTATATACACTGGAAGAGCTACGCCGATCTACGAACAGAAATTATGTGTTTCAACTAGCACTGATGCATCATCAAACGCGCGAGTCAAATTTACGAGCTTCTAAAAAAAACATTGAAGAGCAAAAAAGGCAGGAAGTGGATTCGTATTTCAATACTTTCCGAAAACCTAGTATTGTCTAAGAGGAACTGCAAATTGTCAAACGTCGCCCTCGTCCCCACACCAACCTCGTCCGCCTAATCTCCGGATCCACAAGGAACAGCGAATGGTCTGCTCACTTTTTACACTACACAAAACGCTTGCAAAAAATTAGAGACCAATAACATCAGTTCTCGATCACCAATCGTCGTGCGCTACCGTACCTCGCCCGTCTAATCTCCGGATCCACCAGAAAAAGCGAGTGACGGCGGATGGCGAGCGCTGCGGCCTGCGTGCGCGCGTCCATCGTGACGAGCGGGGAGGTGCTGAATACATTATATTGATAATACTAATTGATAAATACAAAAATATATTCATAAAAGCAATTCCTAAGCTAATACGTGTGTATTCATTTCTTCGAGAGATAACTTCGACAAAATCGAAATGCATCGAACGATTCGGAACTTAACCACCCATTGAAACTCAAAGTATCGCTATGAAAAGAAGATCGCCTGGGTGGGACTTCATTGTTCAAAATTCCTCGGATTGCATGCACTTCTGATTCAAAACCCAAATTCCTCACCTATTCCTCACATAACCGCCCATCGCCCCGCCGGGACAGGGCCTCTTCTCGGGTGGGGGCTGCGTGGAGGAGGAGGAAGAGAAGGACGAGGAAGAGAATGATGAGGAGGAGGCGATCGAGGTGAAGGAGGAGGCCGACGAGGCGGACGAGCCGTTCGAGAAGCCTGCAGATAGGTGTGCTAACAGTCAAATAATAAACCAATTCTGACATCTGAACATCTGACATGAGAATAGGCCAGTGTAGTTGCTTGCCAGAACTACTAAAGATAAAAACTCCCCCGTTGCGCAATGTGGAACCGTTGTCGCTTACATTACGTAGACTACTCGTTTCCTTTTTTTAAATCACCATTTCCGTTTGCGTTTCACTTGCATTACCAAAGCGAGAGCAACCCCTAGCGTACAATGCGAAGTGCACGGAAACCTTAAAAAAAACATCAGGATCTCACCCTGCAGCAGCTGCAGCTGCATCCCTCCTCTGTCTCCTCCCAGTCCCATCGGGCTGCCTCCTCCCGCTCCCGTTCCTCCACTCATCGAGACGGGTGAGGACGGCAGGCAGTCGACTCGCCGCTTCAGCGCCGACCGGGAGGCGATCGGCGACTGGCTGCGTGCGCTATAAAGGAGGGGTGATTTGAGAAACGTCGCCCACCTACACTCTTATCGCACATCTTCCTTCTCCTTCTATGACACATCTTGAAAATGTCGCCTTTTTACTGCACCGTCTGCTACACCATTCGTAAACGTCGCTCTTCTACACCACACCACTCACGTCATCAGGCGCTTCCTCGTCGGTGACGCCGTCGGGGAGGGCGACGGCGTGCATCAACAACACCTCTTGCAATCGTCGCCCTCCTACTGCACCCCTTGCACCTTCTCCTACACCACCAATAAACGTCGCCCTTTCACACCACTCACGTCATCAGCCTCTTCCTCGTCGGTGACGCCGTCGGAGAGGGCGACGGCGAGTAGGGGATGTTCGGCCGGACGATCTTCTGCGTCGAGGGCGAGTAACATTGCTGCAAAAATCGTGTGACTAATAATAACAACAACAGCATTGTTAAATTTACATAGCTGTGTAAATGAACAGAATCATGATATCAGAGCAGCCTAGCACTTGACGCCGTGCCACCACTACGTTATCCAGTGATCTGCTTGCCGGTGATAAGTAGTGCAGTGCTTCTCCTACGCTAATAATGCGAGCTACCGAATTCCTAATCGATATCGGATACCGTATCCCCATCTACCGAACCTTGGTGCTCTCGCTCATCCGCGTGGGAGACGGCGAGCACGAGTGCGGGATCCACGCGTGCGTCAGGATTGACAGCTCCGAGAGGCCGGCTGGAATTTTTCGATTAATTGATCGATAATTGATGCGGGTAATCAATATTCGACGCATAATGTACCCCAAGCATCCCATCATATTCCCTGCACTCACCTTGAGAGGAGTTGGAAGAGGAGGCGGAGGCAGAGGGCGCGCGGCGACGCATCACAAACTGGAAGAAAATCGATAATTAGAGGGTACGGTAATTTACGATCAATCGATCACTATCGACGCTCTCATAACCACACGGTTGATGTATCATTTAGGTCCAGGAAATGTTGCTCAACAAATTAGCAAAATTGGTGAATTTCGCCCACACAATTTGTGCTGCGTCCTTACTACTATACCCAGTGACCCTCTCTCTTTCAATTACACCTCGATTACGCGCTGGAACAACCAACTAAAATTTTCGAAAAAAGTACAAGCACATTTCGAGATGCACCACTGTTACTTCCCTCTTGCGTTTTTTCTCTCTAGTGATTACATTGCCATTTTCATGTCGTTAATGCTACCCCTAACATCAACCGAGTATCCAATTTTTCACCTCCTCATCCTTGCAGCCCGCTGCAGCAGCAGCTGCGGCTGCCGGGCTGGCAGCAGTCGTGCTGCTGGTGCTGCTGGTTGCAGCTGCAGCACCTGCGACACCATATACATTAGACTCCAAAATCGATTACGCTATGAGTTCTGGCCGGTAAGCGGAAGCCCCGGATTCGACTCCCGGTACGTGCCAATACATTTGCTGTCTTGCAATGATCATACGCACACTTCTGGGTTTCTAGAAGGCTACATAACTATCACATACCCGCACTCTCCTCCTCCTCTCCTCCCCCAATCCGCAACGCGTCGTCCCATCCCGAGGAGACTTGAATGCCGGCCGTGGTCAGTCGCTCGTGCGCCATCTTAATTATATTTATTATTAAATTATTAAAATATCAAGGTTTAGTAGAGTTGTTGTTGTTCTGGAAGCAACAAGAGGAGGATCTACGAGAACAGAATCAGTGGTCCTAGTAGGCCTGGCGCAGCGTAAGTTCCGCGAGTCTTATTTGTCAAGTTGTGAAAACCCTACGCCCATTCAATTGGCATGCTTATTGTTAGGATTTAAACAAATTAATTAATTAATTAATTAATTAATTATCAATTTGTTGCATATCTTCTATGCCACTTGTACACGCTGCTTGCTTGTGGATGATGCACGGAAGACGTGGTAGCAATAAACAGATGTTTATCCGCGATACTTAGACCAGAGGAGAGACGAACTAACTGCCGACAGGCAGGGACGACCGGAGTCCACTCAACTGACTTGACTCAGAGTCGGTGGCGCGCAAATATACAATACGCAACGACAGAAGTGTATGGGAAGTGTAAGGGAATAAAGTGTTCCGCTAGTATGCTTTGGACTATTGGTGATGTGGTGAGTTCACTGGGGCGTACACCACATGGCGGGTCACACACTATTTAGTACGCTTACTAAATAGGGTAATTAACGTAATTACTTATTCTGTATAGTATGAATATACCTATACAACACCTCCCCTTCAAGATTGACACTGTCGATCTTTCAAAACTGTCGGGGAAGGAGGTGAGGTGAGGACGTAGCAAATTTTGGTCGGGGATATCACTTCTCGGGTGATATTTCAATCTTCGACGCTCATCCTTCATTGCTCGCGATGTCGTTGTCCTCGATGGAACCTCCAGGGTGACGATGATCTTCTCGTCCTTGCTCGATGTCGTCGTGACATTCGAGGCTTTCAGCTGTCGATGAGATGTCGGCTGTAGATGACTTTGTAGGTGCGCTGTAGCTCCAGTCTTCTTCACTTCTTCACGTCGCCGATCTCCAGCTCTGGTTGCACTTGCGTGTCTTACATTGAGGAAACTTGATGCATCTCTCAGGGTCATGGTCTCAGGTCATACGGTAAAAAAAACTGCCGATTGCATTCTAGATTACGGTATCCTCTCACCATCCCTTGCATCTACTATCGATCTCATTATCGATAGTCTTCGAATGGGCTATCTCCTTCTCGGAGAAGCATTCAGCATTTGCATGAGGGTTCCTCTCCCTCCTCCAAGCGATTAACTTCCTGATATCTCACTGTAATAGTCTTTTTATACCCACTATCGCTCTCTCTGGGAGTGCAAATCTTCTGCCGAATCCATTCATGCTGTCACAGGCCCTCACCTGGACAGTCTTTCTTCGTGCGGTGCTGTTCCGCTACACATTCCAGCTTGACGCTGCTCTTTGGCTCGGGACCGCTCGATTATTAGTCGGCCTGTTGGTCCTTACCGTATCCATCTTCTTCTGAGGTACTCTGCCTCCTTTCACTACTGGCGCTCTGGCCTCGACGACATTCTGTCTGCCGTAGGTACTCTGACCTCTTCTTCTCGTATTCCGGCACTCTGACCTCGACGATTCACTTCAGCTTGACGCGCTTCTCTGT
>LS506737.1:251277-265868 GCA_900490845.1 Pristionchus japonicus
TCGAAACACAAACGTGGTTAAACTCACGACCTGAGTCCGTGTTTAGATCCTGAACGCCAATTGTTGCATATCTTCTATGCCACTTGTACACGCTGCTTGCTTGTGGATGATGCACGGAAGACGTGGTAGCAATAAACAGATGTTTATCCGCGATACTTAGACCAGAGGAGAGACGAACTAACTGCCGACAGGCAGGGACGACCGGAGTCCACTCAACTGACTTGACTCAGAGTCGGTGGCGCGCAAATATACAATACGCAACGACAGAAGTGTATGGGAAGTGTAAGGGAATAAAGTGTTCCGCTAGTATGCTTTGGACTATTGGTGATGTGGTGAGTTCACTGGGGCGTACACCACATGGCGGGTCACACACTATTTAGTACGCTTACTAAATAGGGTAATTAACGTAATTACTTATTCTGTATAGTATGAATATACCTATACAACACAATTAATCACCCACCTCATCACTGGGCGTGCAGCTGGACTCCCTCCGGATGTTCGCGAGGCGGCCGCGCGGCATGTCCGCCTGTCGGATCGGCGTCTCCTGCAGGGAAAATCGATCGATAATCAGGGAAGAAATCGATAATCGATCAATCTTATTACAGTAACCTAGCAATCATTAGTAATGTATCTCTCATTCACATTTGGCAATTCAGGACTTCATGTTAATTTACCCAGCCGATTTTGTGCGGCACATCATCTGCTTGAAGTAATGATTTTTCATTCTGCGATTATATCAGGACTAGTATTGCATTCTCCCGCTTGCTAACGACCTTCCTTCTCATGCTTTCAACCCCCTCATTGCCTATTCAAGAGGGAGTGAAACCTAACCCCTAAGGCTCACTCAATCCCACGTTTCCTTGGCGTGAGAAATTCTGCCTCGTTAGCTCATACATCTACATAATGCACCACTACGACGATTACTGATCCTGAACTACCCCCACACGAACCAGTTCTCTCGTCGAGAATTCAATAGGCGACGTTTCTCAATTTACCCACACCACACAACCGTATTCCTTCTCACCATGCTCGTCTTCCTGCTGCCCTCCGCGTCCTCATCGTTATCCTGGCTGCGCGAAAAGCCTGGAAATTGTTCGTGGTGTGATCGGTGGTGCGGTGCGTGCACCGACGTTTCTCAAACGTCGCACTCACCACCAATCGAGGAGACGTGCGAGGCGCCGCCCACGCTGCCATCGTCGCTGCCCGACGAGTCGGAGGAGTTGGTGCGGCGCCGCCGCCGGTACGCACCCGCCTGCAACCGATCGATTAGTGGATACGGTAGTCGCACCGATGTTGCCAATCGAGAACTGATTTTATTTATTCTCCGCTTCAAACCCTGAATGGTTGAGCTTCACTCGTTCTCGAAATATAGCGGACTAGCCTAGTGA
Source organism: Pristionchus japonicus (assembly GCA_900490845.1). Classification (NCBI taxonomy): domain Eukaryota; kingdom Metazoa; phylum Nematoda; class Chromadorea; order Rhabditida; family Neodiplogasteridae; genus Pristionchus; species Pristionchus japonicus. The sequence continues at coordinate 252,669 of LS506737.1, forward strand.
GAATCATCGAACCACAAGTTTTTTTAATGCTATTGGATAGCGCGTGGAACTCAACCCATACTGCCGAGATTTGATCGAGAATAACACATCTACAAGTGACAAATGCTGTTCCAAAACTACAAGCCTTCCTGAACGCTGTATTCTCCTTCTGATTCACGCATTTTTATCAAAAAGGGAGGGCCGGGGGTTCAGTTTCTTCTCATACACCATCTCGCGCAGACCGGTCGCCGCCGGCTAATACGCGCAGAAGAAGAGAAAGCAGCATACGTTCTGCGCCAGCTGCTCGCCAAAGTCGGGGCGCGTCGAGTCCAGAGAGGAGCGCGACGTCGAAGCTGCAACCGATCGATAATTACCGTAATCTACTGATGGAATACCGTAATCTAGATCGTCGTAAACACGTAATGTTTCCCTAATACAATGGATGACATCGATAATCGCCACCTCATCAAAGAACTTGTAAAAAGACTACCATACTCCTCTCAATCACCAACTAAACTACCATACACCCAAAATCTTTAGGGGCTACCGTACCCCAACCAATCAATACTACCGAACCTCCAAAGCCGATCTGCCTCAAGTAGGGCGAGTTCGAGGACGGGGAGGAGTGGGTGCTACAGCGCCCCAGAACTTTCTCTACCGTATCACTCACAACAGATCTACCGTACCCATGGATCGCGAACTGACCTCCGAAATCGATCTGCCGCAGGTAGGGCGAGGGCGAGGACGGGGAGGAGTTGAGGGCGGAGGCGGGCAGGAAGGGCGAGGCGCGATCAGCGTCCGAAACGATCGAGCAGCCCGAGGGGGAGGAGGCCATCGAGGGACCGACTGAGGCTGGAAAGGGGGTACGGTAGGGTACGGTAAGAGAAAGGGGTGATTATTGATTGAAGTTGGGAGTGAGGCGCAATCAAGAGGGTCATGCAGTGAAAAGAGGAGGAGACTGCCAGAATAAATTATCGAAGATTATCCAAGACTCCGAGGGAAAATGGAAATTTGAACCCCAGTAACGAGGACTAATAAGATGCTAATTGAAAGAGGAGAGGAGGTCATGAAGAGAGGCGAGTGAGAGAAAGCAAGTCAGCTTCGCATTGTAAATTCGAAAATTTATCGACATTTATCAAAAAAATCGTGAAGCCATTCAATGCAATGTTTTTTCCATTTTACCTACAAAGCAAGTATAGCTTACGCCGATCAGATTCAGAGCTCTATTTGCTCTGCATTTATCAGAATAATTCGCCCGCAAATGCTACGGCTTTGCTCGACTACGAGACATGACATTATACTACAGAATATGCACTATATAATTTTGTTTTGGTCTGGAGGCTTGCCAGCGAGAAAATTGCCACGTAGACTTACATCCCGGCAACAGAAGAAATATGAATTGTCAGGGTAACCGGGTATTGTAGTGTCACATTTCCATTCATTCAAAGTGCATTGTACAGGAGCGTGCATTGACGCAAGCATCGGAAATAGCATCGATTACATTTTACTGGGAATGGGAATGTGTGCATGCTCAATAACCATTCTCACTCCATGTCAATCTGTACCAAAGAATTCGCGGATTACCACTTAACTCCTATCATCTCCTGTCATTCTGCGAGTGATAACCGTATCTTATCAGTGTGATCCGCACAACAAACTATATTGCGCGCACGAAACGACCGGACATAAGACCGGCGACAACTCTAGTAAGCACAGGCCAGCACGGAACATTTGAAAATCGATTGGTCCAACTAGGCGTCTGTTCAGCAAACGCAGAAACTAAAGTGGTGTGCATTTCCATTGATCGAATTCCGCCGTCCAAACACAGAGAGTGTACTTGTGCCTGTTTTTGTATGCAATGCAAAGGGGGGGGGAGAAGAGAGTGGGGGAGAATCGGGAGAAGGCAAAAACTAAAGAGGAAAGCCGAACGATAAAGGAAACCAAACCGGTCGATGGTCGAGAACTGTTTGATCACTAATGTTAAGGCCGAAGAAAATCACCTTTTTCGATCATCAAAGGTTCAAACAGTAAAGATCTTATCGAATTGTCATGCATTCACAAGAGAATTAATCGACAGTAAGGGAAATATGCAGAACCAGAGGTTCGGGAAGCAATCCGGTATAACAAGGAACGTTTAACCAACCTGCGTCGAGAAGATTGACCGACGAGGACGCTTCTGACGTCATCTTGCGATGGAGCGAACGGTCTGGCGACCGGTTCTTCGACTACCAAGTCGCGGGAATGGGCGGACGGACGAAACGACGCCTTCCCACTGCAAGATCGATGGTTGTGGCACAATAACAGACAATAAATATTGAACTTTAAAAATAGCAAACACTAAAACAAAGGCGATACGCGATGGATACTCGGAAGACGCTTACATTTCATGCAGAGACGCCGCGCAGAACTAACAAACGAGAGCAGCGTACGGTAGACTAAAGGGTCAAAACAAGTTACGAACTGAGTTTATTTGTTCATTCAGGACTATTTGCAGTGAAAATTATAACAAAGGCTTCGAAAAGTAAAAGGAGCAAAGCTTGAATGATTATTATTTAGAGAAATATCGAAATCCGGTATCTGTCTTTAAGGGCCGGACGTCATCCGTTATCAGCAATCCGTCGACCGTCTTTTAGAACGAGTTTGAATTCCCGCAAAAAGTACGGTAGTTGGTAGTTTTTGATATTGATCAGTTGTTTACGCGTATTTTCGAAACGTTCTTGACGCTTTCGAAGTGCTTTATTCATGTTTTCTCGGCGTTGTTGTCGTTAGCGGTCCAACCTTTGAATGAGGCACGGTAGCTCTGAAATGACGTGGCGATTGAATGTGTTTGTAGTTTGAGCTATTGTGGTCGCTAAGTCAATCGATATCGGAGAGAGGTGCGTCACTTCCCTCCCTTGATCTACCCTCCGCTCTAGTCTGTCTGCGCGCTCTCAGTCCTCTCCCCTTGGCTGCACCCTATTCCCTTCTCTGCTCCTGACTTGTTTTCCCTCGTTTTTCACGCTGTTCACGCTTTACAATCTTTTGAGAGTGACGTTATTAGCTAACTTCCTTGTTAGTCGCCTGTTTCTCTATCTAACATTTTCGAGTAGGCCTGTGTTTTCGAAACAAATGTCTCAATCGATAGTTACGTCATTATTGATTAGTGGACCCATCAACGTTTGCCCGCCATTGAGATCCTGTTCTCGTTTGTTGCGTGATAACGATCGATAATCACCCTTTTCCAGGCCGGTTCCTTCTCCGGCTCTCGCCCCTCGCATGGCCCACCCTGTCGACCCCTCATTCGGAAGACACGGCAACTACTCCACAGGCAGAAGTGCAGTCGAGGTACGACGACGTTTCCTAATCACATATCTGTCCAAATTTCGACAAGCGACATTTCACCAACCACACGACCGATTTCAGGCGTTCCGCGCGGGCTCGTTCACCACGCCCACCAACATGTACCACGTTCACGCGCGCCATGAGCCCCTGTGAGTATCTGTCTTGTGTACCGACAATCTTCACCGTGGTGTGGTGTGCCGACGTTTGGTAAACGTCTCATTGCAGCTCGTTCTGGCAGAAGGTCACGATGCGCGCCGACTCGATTCGCGACGCTATGGGCGACAAGTGCTGTCGCTGCCTGCACCACGTGAGTGGAGGGATGTTCTGGTGCATGGTGTAGTCGACGTTTCACGTAGTGTGCCTCTCGGTGCAGCCTAAGGACGACGTTTCCCTCAGATGCCGTCGCTCGTGCTCATCGTCGGCATCCTGCTGCTGATCGGGCTGGCGATCGCGGCGGTGCCCGTCGCCTTCGTCCTCATCTCCAACGCCGGCGCCGCCGCCGAGCTCAAGGGAGCCGGAGCCGGCGGAGAGCCGATCCCGGCCGGACCGGGAGTGGTCTTCCATGTAAGTACTGTAGGCGCACTACGGTTGCGGATCACGGACTGACTTAATTATGATATTGCAGCCGATCCGCATCGGCTTCGACAGCAGCTGGCCCAGCTACAACGAGGACACGGAGGACGACGCGAAGGACGAGAAGGTGCGTGGTGTGGTGACTAGGAAAGCTCGCCTGTCGAAATTTCGACAGCGAAGGGAAATTAGTAAACGTGGCCCTCATTACAGGCAGCGATGCGCGCGATCCCGTCGACGGCGCTCTTCCCGCCCAACGTCTCGCTCTGCCACGGCTTCGGCTTTGCGTGCACCTCGCAGCCGGTGAGTACGGTATCGATTGGCCCGCCTACTGTGCCGTAATGACTACCGTAACCCTGACGCACTTGCAGTCGCTGGTCATCTCTACGTCGGCGCGCTGCGACGGCAAGGCGGACTGCCCGGACGGCTCGGACGAGGCAGACTGCAGAGGTAATGAGGATTGAACGCCGTGGACGCTTCAAGCGCGCCAATACACCACGAGTACGCCAGCTCGAATCGTGCTGTATTCAGGCAGTGTGTCTAAGTCACCAAAACTGCGTCTTCTTGCAGAATGCCAGACGCCGTACTGGTGCGACGCGGGCAAGGACGCTGGCGCGAGCGTGGCGCGCGTGCGCATGTGCCTGCGCGCCGACCAGCTGTGCGACGGCATCCGGCAGTGCCCCGACGGCGTCGACGAGGAGCGATTCTGCAGTGAGTGGTGTGGTGCGACGATTAGGAAACGTCGCCTTTTTTATGTGACAGGACGAGCTAATTAGTAAACGTCGCCCTCTCTTTGCAGAACCGCAGCCGGAGCAGTGCCCGGCGGGCACGCGCATGTGCGCCGGCACGCCGCTCTGCCTGCCCGACGACTCGCGCTGCGACGGCGTCACCGACTGCCGCGACGGCGACGACGAGCGCGACTGCAAGGAGTGCACCAAGGGCGCCAAGGTGCGTGCGTGTGTGGTGTGGTGCGAGAAATACGAATCGTCGCCTGTCGATTTTTCGACAGCGCGGTGGTTGGTGAAGTAATTGGCAAACGTCGCTCTCTCTCCAGATGTGCAAGGCGACGGGCCGCTGCGTGCCGCCCTCGCAGCAGTGCGACGGCGTCGTGCACTGCCCTGATGGATTCGACGAAACGGTACGGTAATCGATCGATAGTCTACAATAATCAATCGATAATATCGTAACCCAATCATTCCCCTCAGGACTGCGAGTGCAAGGCGTGCTCGGGCTCGGCGCTCGCGCTCTGCAGCAACGGCCGCTGCCTCGAGCGATCGCGCGTGTGCGACGGCACCATCGACTGCGAGGTTTGTTTGGGAAAAGGCAGAAAGAGGTGCACGCAGTGCAAATTTCGTCAGGGATGTCATTGATTTGGGAATTGACAGAAAGGGGTACTCGCGATGTGGTTTTTTCAACGGTGGTGAAGTCTCTAGTAAACGTCGCCCACCGTAACCAACCACACCATCTCCAGGGCGGTCTCGACGAACTGAACTGCCCGGGCACGTGCCGCGCCGCCAACTCCTCCTCGGCCGCAGCCTCGTCCCTCCCCGCCACGGTGAAGACGATCCGCTGCGCCGACGACAGACAGTGAGTGCGACGTTTCCCAAACGTCGTCCCGGGCACACCACGCGATGTTTACGGTCTCTCTAGACCGTGGTGTGCCACGACGATGTTTCGAGAACAGCAGAACAGTCTCACGCAATGGAAATAATCGCCAAAATTGCAGCTATCCGGAGCGCGAGGCGTGTTCGGGCATGCACAAGGCGTGCGCCCGCTCCTGCCCCAAGTGCGACGCCAAGGCGTTCACGTGCGGCAACGGCGTCTGCATCCGCAAGATGAAGGTACTTGCCGGCTCCGGTTCTGATCGATTCCCGGCTCCGGCCGTGACCGCTAGCCGGCTCTGACTAATTCCCGGCTCTGCAGGTATGTGACGGCAACCCGGACTGCACGGGCGGCGAGGACGAGAAGAACTGCGCCGACGCGTGCCGCGGCGCCCACTTCAAGTGAGTTGTGGTGTGGTGTGCTGAGGCGACGTTTCGAAAACGGCAGAAAGGGCACACGCAATGCAAAAATCGATGCAGGTGCGCATCGGGCGACAAGTGCGTCGCGCAGGAGGCGAAGTGCGACGGCGTCGAGGACTGCGAGGACGCCAGCGACGAGATGGGATGTGAGAAGGTGAGGCCACGCCCAATGGTGGGCTAACTCCCGCTAGTGGGGAGGGGGTCCCGCAAAAAGCAGAAAATTACTACCTAGGGACTACGCAAAGCTCTGACTTGTACTATTGCGGAGGTACGCAAATTTTATTAACATCGTTACGGGGCCCCTCAACCTAATGGCCTAGCAGAATATCAGCCCTCCAGTGGCCACGCCCCCTCTACCGTACTACCGGTCAATCGATACCGTAACCTACAGTATCTTCCACACGCATCAGCCTTTATCTTTCTATCCTTTTGTCTGTATGGGGCAGACCGAATTTCCGAATCTAGTGAACCTGTTTTGGTTGTCTGTAAAGGAGATGAACCTTAAATCAATCGATACCGTAACCTACCATATTGCAGTGCCCGTCGGACGCGCTGCACTGCGACACGCGCTGCTTCCCCGCGTCGGCGCGCTGCGACGGCGTGCGTGACTGCGCGGACGCGTCGGACGAGGCGGACTGCAGCTGCGAGGGTGAGTGTGTGGTGTGGTGTGGGCGATGTTTAGGAAATGGCAGAATCGCTTCACGCAATGGAAAAGTTGCCAAGAAACTAAAAAATCAATAATTCGATTCAATTGCAGAGTGCACGGCGTCCCACTCGGACACGTACAAGTGCGAGACGACGGCGCACTGCTTCAGAAGGTACGGTAGCTGGGCGAGGGTACCGTAGCTATTCCCGATCGATGACTGACATTATTCCTCCCCATTTGGTCCTTGTAGTAATAGTTGCTAGAGCATTAATCAAATCGATATCGTAGCTGTTCTCGATCGATGACTGGCTTCATTTGTTTCTTCTTGGTGTCATTGTAGTGCATTATATCGATACCGTAATCCAGCCTACCGTATCCACTAATCGATACTCTTCTTGCAGGGAAGCGGTGTGCTCACCGTACTCGAACTGCCCGAACGCGTCGAAAGCAGACAAGCTGTTCTGCGCAGCGAAGGCACTCCAGAAGAATCTTTTCTAAGACTGATCTTTGATCTTTAGACTTTGATCTTTGATCTCTGATCCCCCAACCTCTAGTCTGTACAATGTTGTAACATGCTGTAGTAGGCCCCATCTTGAGATATGTTGCTAGTTTGACCTACCACTCCCTTGCCCTAATGTTGATTGTATACGAGATACCTAATTTGTACTGAAATTGAAACACGATTGTTTTATCGCCCTCGTATTCCGCTGTGAATAATAATCATTGCTAATAAATAACTGGTTTAACTTCAAGTGTGATGAGAATGTTGATGGGCTGGATGACAAGTTATTTATGATAACAATAAGGGGAGCTCTGTGTACTAACTTCAACTGCATTCATGTAGTTTGGGTTATCAATCAATAATCAATGTCAAGCTATCAACCAATAGTTACAGAAACCTGCACTTCTTGTATTTGATCGTTCTCCACTCTTCATCGGTCGCATTAGGAATGAGTTTGAGTTGGTGGTCCATACAACGCTTGCTCAGATGCACAACAGGCATGAAAAGAAGCCCGGCAACGAAAGCAAAGAGGCAAAACATCGCTTTGCAATTCCAGTAAGTCATGCCACCTGCTCCGCGGTTGACAAGCCTAGTTAGAATCCTGGAAGATATGGAAATCTGTTGAATTGTAGTTCATAGATTCATTCACCAGATCATATTCAAGATCAGCCCAGGGCAGTGAATTGTTAACAGCAGGTCTTGATCCTGGATTCGGTACGAAAGAGTGAATAGAGTATGTACAACAACATCGATGATGGATATCTGATAAGGAGTGGGATACTCTGGTGTGCCAACCCAACTTGGAATCAAGCAAAGTGGCTTTTCCAACTTGGAATCAACTACAGTACCCCCACCTGGATTTCCCAACTTGGAATCAAGTACGAGAGAGTGCCTGAACTGAGAGACGCAGAGAAGACAGAGTTGTAAACTATAAGTCGTCGCGTCTAGAGCGCAGTTTGCCTATAAGGACCCCTCTCGAAGCTCCCTCCAAGTCAAACTTGGGCGCGACGGCGCCTAACAGGCTACGGTCCCGGCAAGACCGTCTTTTGGATGTGGCCGGCCCCACACGGTCTTACCGCGCGGGGCTCGGTTACGGTGCAAGGCAGCTTCTGCTGTCTTTCAATCAATAGTGATCTTTGGATGGAAGGAACCATGGCAGAGCTACCGTAACCAGGCTCCGTCCCCTGGCCGATCCAACTTGGAATCAAGTACTTTTCCAACTTGCCATCAAGCTTGGAGGCAAGTTGGGAATTTGCTTGATTCCAAGTTGGATTGGCACACCAGTATATGATATCCGGTGAACGCACGGTTTGGAACCCGCGTTTAGGAACCTTTAAAAAGTGACATTTTGAACCCACATGAAACGAATTCTGAACAAGTCCTCACAAAAGTCTGAGGTTCCAAAATGGCACTTTTCAAGGATTCCTAAAAGCGGGTTCCAAACAGTGCCATCACCTATGGTTAAGGATTTCACTGCGGACTATATAACAAGCACCTAGCCTTGCCGGTTCGAATCGTTTCGAAGTTTCGAACCTATGCACAGCGTTCTGCCTCGACAGAGAAGGGACAGAGAAGAGAGAAGGGTGTTTGCATGAATCGAACTGCAAGGACGAAGGAGAGGAGGGATCGCTCTCCCCACTGATTTCGAATCATTTGCATGGTTGGAAACTGATTCCGTTGTTTCACCCTTCTCTGGAGAGAACAATGGGGGTCAGAACGCTGTGGGCGTGCGTAGGTTCGAAGACAGATTGGAATCGGCAACTCTACAAACACTTACTTTGACGATTGATGCTTCTTCGCTTCGAGTAAATGGGCGTATTTCATCTTCGAAGTGATGCTGAAATTTGTTTAAAGCATATGAATTGTGGCTAAGCAGAGGCGAATTCGACATAAAATTTGAAATTTTCTGCGAAAAATTGCTGTCACTACCCACACTACGTTCTAGAGTGCGAAATACGGGTAATCGTGTCTTCATTTTACACACTAATGGTGCGTTTATCGTCGCCGCACCCCCTGCGAGATAGGTCAGAATGACCTGCTCAGGGGGTCTGGAGAGGTGGAATGAGGGGGCAAATCGACGTTCTAGAGGGGTCTGGCGACGTGGCTTTCTCATTCCATCTCATTCGTCGTCATCTGACCCCCCAAAGCTGTCTCTCAGACCCCTCTAGAACGTCGATTTGCCCCCTCATTCCACCTCTCCAGACCCCTCTGAGCAGGTCATTCTGACCTATCTAGCAGGGGGTGCGGCGACGATAAACGCACCATAACTCACCGGCCAGAGAGACGAGAGAGTGTGAAATGAAGAGACGATTACCAGAATTTCGAACTCTACTACGTTCTACGAGGCGGGGGCTAGAGAAAGAAAGCACAGAGTAATAGAGGGAAAACTGAATCACACTACGTAAACAACAGTTCAATGGGCACACGGGTCTTACAAAGACTTTCGCACTGGGCGAATCTTGAACGTAGTGTACCCGGGTTTGGGCATAGTTACCTTCCATATTCCAAATGCCCAAAGCACCATGAAAACTGAATAGAAGAGTCCACCCACGGTAGTTATGTGGAAAAACTAAAATTGTTTTTTTTAATTTGAAAAAGTTATTAGAACTAACCACGTTCATCGGAGAATCCATCTCGACAAGCATTACAGCAACTTAAATTTGTAATGCCTTCGCTCCACGTCTAAATTCAAAGTGCTAGTAAAGGGAAGGATAGGTAAATGAACAATTTTTAACGTACTTCCCGCGCATTTATAAAGTAGCGTGGTTTGCCTCTGATTGTTATTAGACGCATGTTTCACTCAATCGATAAATTCATCATTTCTGGCAATAGTTGATACAAGAGGATGAGGCAGAAACCAGGAACCACGAGTTGCCTAGTTTGTAGTGAAATTAGAACACGATTGTTTTATCGCCCTCGTATTCCGCTGTGAATGATAACCATTGCTAATAAATATCTAGTCTAATTGGTGATTTGCTGACGTGGAATGCTGCTATGGTTTCCTCACATGCACAAAGAAAGAAGGTGATGCAAGGGATCGAAAGTCGATCAGGAAATTGGCTACATGATGATAGTTCCTGACCGTGGTCGCCTCCCTCGAAGGAGCTGGCGGTTGGCAACGTGCCATTAGAGGTGCAATATTTCCGTTCACGAGTATTTTAGTACACAGTGCCGTATTCTAAGAGTGTGAGGAAGGAAGATGCCAGTCTCCCAAGTTGAAACCAAAACAATGAGAGCTTTATTCATCGGACGTACTCAATCAATTTCATACTTTGCGTTTATCAGCGAACGGCGTGCACACAAATTTGATCCATCTCCATTGTTCAGCGGTCGGATTGGGATTGAGCACAAGTTGGCGATCGATACAATGCTTGCTCTCAAGGACAAAAGGCAGACAAACAATCGAAGCAGCAAAAATGAATAGGCAGAAAAGGGTTTTGAGTTCCCAGTACGTTCCTCCACAAGCTTCCCTCTTGACAAGGCGAGTGTAGATCCTGTAAAGTGTTTTGTGCGCAGTTTGGAGAGGTGCTATGTCGGATGAGAACCGCCGCATGAGAACCGAAAGAATGCATGCTCCGTCTATTACGTAACTCTTGTCTCTCGTCATAAATAGGTGGTCATCCAGTAGGTTATCATCCGAATGTTCTCATCCGACCTAGAGCTCTCACCAAGCAAGATGCAAAAACAGTCCAGGGCAGTGCATAGTGAACAACAGTTCTTGATCCAGGATAAAGTAGGAAAGTGTAAGCACGGTGTGAACAACAACGTCCATCTTGGATATCTGGAATACGAAATGAATCTAATGCCATGGAACAAATTTTCATCACGTTATCAACTGCTTCGGCCTCGGTTGGTGAAAATGGACGTAGCTTAAATTCGAAGTGACCCTGCAAGAACTGTAAAAACGTTTTCTAAAATTTTCAAGTTACCATAAATATTGGCATCGCCCAATGCGCGATAAAAATAGAGTATAAGATCTAGAGTTCGAAATACGGGTAATCGTCTCTTCATTTTACACACTCTCTCGTCGCTCTGACCAGTGAGAGAGCGTGTGAAATGAAGAGACGGCGACCCGTATTTCGAACTCTAATAAGATCCCTGCGAAAGTTGAAATGTAGAAGCCCTGCGATGTATAAATTATTTAAATGTTTTACAAAAATAAAATGTTCTCAACTAACCGCGTTTGTCGAATAAACCACCCCAGCTAGCGAAGTTACAGCTTTAATTCACATTGACATCATTCACCTCCCAATTCAATTCAAAGTGCTAGGAAAGAGAAGGACAGGTAAATGAACAATTTGTAAATGCAATTCCCGCGCATTTTTAGTTAGCGTGGTTTGCCTCTGGCAGTAATAAAGAGCAGGACTTTCGTGACAATTCAGATCACTCTTTGTGTTTGAGATGGTTCTGTCGTAGGGAATTGCTCCTGTAAAATGAAAAAAAATCGTTATTTTGTCATGTGTCAGCCCAGATATAAAGAAGCGAATGATGAATAATGGATGAATGATCATATCAATTTATCGTGACATCGTTCCGACCTCGTCAGTCTGGCAAAATTACAAATCAAATAAAATCAAATAATTTATTTCCTGAACATGAATAGAAGGGCCGGGAATGGTAGGGTCTTCTTCTTCTCATTCACGGTCAGTATGTGCAATTATGCTTAGGCCAAGCAGACGGATGCTCGATCCTCAATCCGGAGCTATCGACTGAAATAAATTAAGAAATATAATTAAAAATAAGAATTGGAAATTAGGAAATTAGACTGAAAAGCGAAGTATTGATTATACTCGAGTACAGCGAACGCCGTTTGAATAGTTTTGTTCCTTTCCATAACGGGCTCACTGGCGAGGAAAAGTGGATAAGGTTCGAGAAAAAACAATATAAAATCGGACGTTCCTGCACCTGTCCGGACAGTAGGATGAAAATGAATTGGTCTCAGTGAATCCCAAAATGAAATTGTTTCTGGCAGTGTTGGTGATGGACCGCGGTTATGAGGATATTTGGAATTGTCCGGAGATGTGCAGGAGTGTCAAAATCGATGCAATCGATCACAATGAGTCACCTTGCACTCTGTGATCGTTCTTCGTGTAGTCCAATGTCTGATGGACTGCCGCACTTGGAGTGCGTAAGGAGATCCTTTTCCCGAGCAATGGCAAGCGCTGCAATTTTAATCTACGCCCGAGGTGCGACAAAATATAAATATGCATTAGAAAATTAGCGAAAGTAGTAGCAAACTTTTTCACCATCGTTTCATCTTGACAAGTTGATAAATAAATAAAATAAAATACTTTATAAATAAAATTACCTCTCTAAGTAGATTGACATCTTCATCAGTGAGATAGTTTGCATTGCGTTGATTGAGTTCCAGATTTACGAGTTTATTAGAAAACATGTCCAGGATGAGTTGAGCCCAATCATTATTGGGAACACCGAAGGCGCGATATGAATCCTCTTTCTGACGAAGGCCTTGATGAAGGTTGATGCTCCAAACATTCAGGGATAGCATAGTGAGGAAAGACTCTGAATCGAGCTGATTTAAGCAATTCTAACTATAATCGAAATTTGTGACTTTTCAATATTTTTCTTTTTCCTGACAGTGTTCCATAGTAGTAGTGTTCGAAATACGGTCAAACGTTTCTTCATTTCACTCTTTAACTCATCGCTCTGACCGGTAGAGTTCGAAATATCGTACCGAATTTATATTCCGGAACGAATCCGGTACAATACTGTATTGTACGGGAATTTTCGATACAACATTCAAAACACTCCAAACGCGCTTTCATGGGTCATGTTTGTACTTGTTCGAGAGTGAATCGTTTGCTGCAACTTATCTACAACTTTTAAAAAATCAATAACTCGAAAATACGGCGAAAATCGAGGTTAAAGTATGCAATATCTCTTCCACACCACGGTTCGCATGAAATGTGTACTTTAAAAATTGCCTTTCCGTTGTTGTTCCTATTGTTTCCAGCTGTTTTGAACTTTTTGATATATTTATTGTTGATCACGTGAAGCGCACACTAGCGGACGACACATTTGAAATGGGATTACAGCCAATCAAGGCAAATACGGGAAGAAAACTTGTTTTTAAACGATCAATGGAACAAATGACGACGGAATCAAGCAATTCCTTTTCAAACGTGTCGTCCGCTAGTGTG
>LS506737.1:307862-323291 GCA_900490845.1 Pristionchus japonicus
AGCAATACTATCAAACGTGAGGCGACTCCCTCATTTCCGACCGCTTTTCTCTCTCGCGCGGTGCAGAATGACTCGGCCGCGCTGTGCCACGCAAATGAGCTTTTCTCCCCCCTTTGACTTGGTGTGCCCTAGAAAGCATTGGACAGCAGGGGATTGTAGTCCGGCTAACAGCTGGCCTTACCAGCGGGTCCCACCTAGCGTTGTCGTACGACTGTAAAATCGCTTGACGTGGCAGTACCTTTTCCTTTTTTAGAAGAGAGTTAGCTGCACAAATAAATGCTTGCGTTGCAGTTTAGAACGGGCCAATCATCAATCGTTATTTATCCTGCAAAATCTTCTTCGAACTCGTTAAATCACGAAACCTCATCCTCCGGTTCCAAATGCTACAAACGTGACTTCTACTAATTTCCGGTTCTCTTTTATCTTCCAAGTCCTCTGACCGCTGTCGGAAAAGAGAGGGAGTGTGAACTAATGCACTCTCTAATCCCCATACTCTCTTGCCTGTGAGATAGGACGAGAGAGCGTGCGAAAGCGAGAGAGTTGTCGGAAGATTCCTCTAAAAAGTGACCGATCTCTGTGTCACAGAGTCCGTGACAGACGAGCGGACAGACAGGCCGGAGGAAGGAGAGGAGGAGGAGTGATCAGGATTGGAGAGAGGTCTCTCTTTACACTCTGGAGAAAGGAGGCCAGACGAGAAAGGATTGGGAGTAGAGTGCGGAAAGCAAGAGTTGCTCTCCTCATTTCACACACTCTCTCACCGGTCACAGTGGCGAGAGAGTGTGGAGAATGAAGAGACGATTACCCGTATTTCGAACTCTAGTCGTGAATCGGAGCTGTCTCTTCTGTCTTTCCATTTTGCATTCTTCTCAACTTGAAAGACTTTCTTTTGCAAACTATTGTGTTTTGTTGCTGGATTCCGCAATTATTTGTTTTACGAGCATTTGACGGTGGACAGTTATGTTTCAATATCAGAACATCAATATATACCATAGAAACAGTACTGATCTATCGATTTTATGAATTTCTTGACCGCGATCCATCTTTTCATCTCCCTCCATCCCTCCCCCGGGGGTACAACGACGGGACTTCACTTCTGCAGATCACTTTTGCTTCACATTGAATCGCCGTGCCGTAGATTGTCCTTATTCGCACATAATTTCTATAGCGAATTCTATACCGATTTTCCCTCCCCCCTCCCCCGGGGTACAACTTCACTTCTCCAGATCACTTTTCACCTCTCCCTCAGTATCCGATTTCAACGTCTTCATGATCCGAGGCTGTCACGTCTCATCATTTCTTGCGGTTCTCTCAGCCCTGAGTGGTGAGAGAGCGGGCGAAAATGAGAGAGTCAGAGAGGTCAGACAGAGCGAGAGAGTATGTATAATCGAGAGAGTCGGAGAAGTCAGAGAAAGCGAGAGAGCGAGCGAAAAAGAGAGAGTCCGACCCTTTTCATGCTGCGTGTCACTTTCCAAGCAGCAGCGGCGCGGAAATCGCCTCTAGTCTCCGAGTCCCGAGCCGTCTTTGACCTACCTAGAATATAGTCGTGATTTTGGTAGCTCTACTGATTTTTTCCTTTCCTTTTTTGACGACTAATCTATTTTGAAGTCCAACCTTCACTTGATTTGATTGAACTAAGACGAAGTGAAATCAGGAGTCAATTCCTTCGATTTAGTCATCCTACCTGGTTGTGCGAAAGGCTCTCCCCACCCTCCACCTGTTGCATTTCAAGTGTAGTCCGGCTGGCGGGATTGGATGGGAGCTCATTTATCACTGATTTATCTCGTGGGAAACGACTCGTGATAGACCGCTGGGCTGTTTTCATCCCAGAGTCGATTGAAACATAGATGCGATGCAACACAGCTGCATTTCATCATTCAAGATTTCTCTTTTTCGCCCATTTTCTCGAATGAATTCGATGTCGATCATCTTAGTCACATTGTTTCTATGTATTCTCGGTTCGCCCTTGCTTTATCAACCCTTTAAACTTTTCTTCCTGAATCTCATTTGCTTGCTAGGTACGAATTCCTGAGATCATAGCACCAGTTGCTGAGATAGATTGGGTGGCCAGATAAGTTCACAGAGCAATTCATCTGAGTCACTAGTGCAAAAACATTGAGTTGAGGGCAAAAACATTAATTCCCGGCTGAGAGCAATATTTCACTGATCTGTCTCGCCCTTTTCAATGGGTTGGTGAGTCAAGAAGCATTAGTCTACGCCGTAATTTTAGATAGCTGCTGAATCATGGAGCATTTTTGAGAGGGTGATAATTCACTGTTGGTGACTTGGTAGCTGAAAATGAGTTGATGAGTCAAATACGCTTCCCATTAGTCTGAAGCTCATTAGACTCCAGAAAGAAGGGTGGTTGCTGAATCATGCAGTGGATTTATTGCGTTGCGATTATGCAATATTTTACGGTTTGCTGAAAATGAGTTGGTGAGTCAAGCAGGATGCTGAATCATGCTTTAAAGCGTTTCGAGTAATAATTTACGCCTAATGGTCTCGTTCCTTGACGCTGAGTCAAGCTGGTGGTCTCGGCATTTTTTTTTGAGTTTGATTAACTACGCATTAGTATTATTCTAGTCATTGAGAACGATGCCTCAACAATCAATCCTGCAGACACTTATAGGGCGTATAACGCATTCGCTGCAGATCTTCCCACGCACATAAGGCATGAGACTCACTAATTACATTACCATTGACGGATGAAGAACGGCCTAGGAATCTTCCCACGCACATAAGGCCCGATCAATCACTAAAAAGCACATCAAAACCTTCTACCGATGTTCTTGCTAATCTATTCATTCCACATGTTCACTCACCCTTCTCCGTTTCCCATTCCGTTTCTCATCTTTCGGCCAGTAATCCCGTCCAGATCTCATATTCTGTATCTCTTCGTACTATCTCACCAATCATTAGGCTATTGTCCCCGATATCCTTCCCAGCTTTGTTTGTAATTCCGCCCAGATCCTTTTCTCTTTCTTTATTCATGCCCACACTGTCTCATCAGCCAAAAGAGCAAGTGATCACGGGGGATAAGAGAGATCCAAACTATTGTCCCTGATATCCTTCCCAGTCTTACTCATCTAAACTCTCTTTCGGGACTGAGCTAGATGAGAGATAACGCGGTTCGAGGAGGGTGCAGAGAGACAGAGAGAAGAGGCGAGAGAGTGTGAGGATCGGGGAGAGACGCCTGAGGGGAGGGAGGGGCGGAAGTAGGGGGGAGAGAGGGTGGATGAAGGGTGGATCAGTTCAACCTATCAGTCCGGGGCGCTTTCACTTCTAAAACATCGCCTTTTCAATTCCTCATACGCATGTTCATGCAAATATGTTTTATTATTAATCACATATTCTCTAGTTGTATGACGAGTAGGGGCGGAGGCAAGAGAAGAGGATGGATAAGTCCAGAGCGAAATCTCCTATCAGTTCGCATTGCTGGATGTCATTGCTTTGTTGTGGCGCGTATTGCTGAAACTTTATTATAGTCCTTTATAAATCATTGGCAGTGACTGGATAGGTTTCAGGATCAATTGATTACAGCATTATTCGGGTCTTCTTCGATCGGTCGCATTGCCATCTACGAAAAAGCGAACAATCTCCTCTCTCTCTCTCTCTCACTGCCCATTCTTCAGTATCTTCTCGCCATTGTTGGTAGGCGCGCATGTTATGATAAGTTTACGATCACTGACCCTAGTTGCGCAACCCTTTCACAGAGCGAGACCGCGCTATCATTGTCCGCCCAGTGATAGTGCGGAAGTTATCAGCGCAGTTATCTTGTATCATGCACACCTTTGGTCTAGTCTTCCTTCTCCTATTGCCTTGAAGTCTTCCACAAACTGATATATCCAGTAATCCTTGTACTTCAGAGAGACCGCGCTACCAATCCTCGCAAAGGGAAGTTATCACGTTCTCTGGTTTCTCGTGACCAGTAGGTGGGCAACTGGCCACCTACTGGTCAGATCTACTGGTTGCCTACTGGTTGAGCGCTGACCAGTAGGCAACCAGTAGGCACCTACTGGTCAGGGTACTGGTTGCCTACTGGTCAGCGCTCAACCAGTAGGCAACCAGTAGATCTGACCAGTAGGCAACCAGTAGGCACCTACTGGTCAGGGTACTGGTTGCCTACTGGTCAGCGCTCAACCAGTAGGCAACCAGTATCTCAACCAGTAGGCAACCAGTACCCTGACCAGTAGGTGGGGAGTAGCCCACCTACTGGTCACGAGAAACCAGAGTTTTCTGTAATTGCTCATATCATAGAGTCAATGGTTTCCTACTCGTTCAATTACTTAGTATTTAGGAATCTACCATTATAGTCGCTTCCTACCAGCTTTCCAACCTAACTTGACTTCAATAGATCAACTCCCGTTCAACGTATTTATTCATCTAACCAGGAACCTGCAGACCCCTTATCCATATCGCTGTTCTCTCCTCACTTCTTCTCCTCTCCTCCATCCTCCCTGGGCAATATATCTTCTCGAGGATAAGTCAATGGCTCTATTCCGGAGAAAAGAGAGCAAAAACCCGACGGATTGAGTGATTAGTGGCCTTCTTTCTCTTTTCTACGTGGATCTTTCCGATTCCCTTTGCTCGACTTCTGAATAATGATCGATTCCTTCTGAAATTTGTAGTACTGCGTTAGCAATGAGCGTAGGATGACCTTAGCTTTCTTTGAGAGCTCGAGTTTGATTTATTGAATTCAAGCGAACGATGCAGTTCGATTATTCGAGTCACGCCTGATAGTCTTTGACTCACCTCTGAAACCTATATTTTCTCCTTTCTCCCACCATTTGTTGCTGCTGTAGCAATTCTAGCGTGATAGTGAATGAGTCAGAGATTGGGGACCGATTTGCTCTCCTCGAATCGCATGCTCTCTCGCTTTCTCTAACCTGATTAGAGAGCTAGTGTAACGGAGAAACCTGGTCCATCTCTCCTCTGCTCTGCCCAAGGTAATTAATGAGTCCAGCAGTGTGTAGCGACTAGAGGTACTCTCTCCATTCCACACACTCTCTCGCCGGTCAGAGAAGGCGAGAGAGCATATTGATTTGAGAGAGCAGGGTCTCTCAGAGAAAGAGGATATCACGTCTTTCCGTCTTATCTCGCCCCATTGATCACACGGCCCCTGTTGCGAGATAGATTTCCGCGGCTTCCGATTTTCGAAATGATTTATTGATCGCTTAATTAGCATTTTAATTAATTAAGCTAATTAAATTAATATTTTAGATGAGATTCTCAGACGACGGAGGCGGGCCGTCTTCTTTACGCTGGAAGGTTCGACCTTTTTACTATTTTCGAAATTCCTGATAAATTCGGTTTTGACAGAAAAGTTGGTCGTTTTACAGAGAAAATTGTTTTTGTTCGATCTTGTACCCGAATGATATCAAAAACTCATCAACAATTCAGTTTTGATGGAAAACTCGGTCGTTTTACAGAGGAACTTGTGCATTCTTGAGAACCTCTTGTTTTACTGAGATCTTTTTCGAGTCTTTCTGCCAGAACCGATCCTGCTTTTCGAAATGATTTCATTCTAGACGACCTCGCTCTTCCTTCTCTCACTCCTTCTTCTCTCTACTACACCAACGGTCAACGGACAGGATGAGGACCTGCACGCTGTGAGTGTCTCGTTGACATTTCTGTCTTATTCATGAACAATCGAAGTGTTCAAGCGCGTTCTCTTCGCGCATTCAACGGCAGTTTTCTTCAGGGCTGTGCAAAAATTTCACGATCTCTCATTACGCAATGCTCTCTCGCCTGTTAGACACAGCGAGAGAGCACGGAAAAGTGAGAGATAGTAAAATTTTTGCACAGCTCTGGTTTTCTTAGCTCTTTATGTGGAAGTCGACGACAGTCAATGTATGATTTACCCTACCCTCAGTTTTCAACTATTCTAATCTGGCGATAGCTTTTCAGTTTCGCGAAAGCACCCAACCCTCTCCTTAACTTCTCGCGTTTCACCTCTAGCCTGAACTGCAAAAGTGTCAGTGCTCTGACATGCAGCCCACTCTTTTGAGTTTTTGACTGAGCTCGACCGCTCTCATCATTTCACATGCTATCTCGCCTGTCTGAGCTGCTAGAAAGCTTTCGAAAAGAAGAGGTTGCGGTTTTTGAGGCGGCTTTTTCTTGTGCGACTCCCTCACACAGCCCCTTCATCACACGCCCTGCAGTAACTCTCAGCTTTTGGCGAAATTCGATCGTTTCCGGGCATTTTGCTCTCCTCTTTTTGCCTGATATCACGACTGTCAGAGCCTTGACGTTAGCATCCGTAGAGGAGAAACGTATCGAGCCGCGACTCTCCTATTTCCTAGTGTTCTTTTGCTTCTCTGATAGGCGATAGATCAGGGTGGGGGTAGAGAAAAGCACGGTTCAAGGGGAGGGGTGAAGGGGGGGGGGCGGATAAGTTTCGAAGTATCGAGCAACTTACTTCCTCAGTCATGTCGCATGTGATCTCTGCAGAAGACAAACATGTTATGAGAGAAAAGTTATGAGAAAGATTGTTTCACACAATGATACAAGCTACATAAAAATTGCAATGACAAAGTGAACGATTCAATGGTACCACCCTGACTCAGTCTATCGACAAATCATTTCAAATACGATAGGACTACCGATCTCTATGATACCGTACAACTCTCTCTGGAAAATCACAAGATCGTGGATACTACAGAATCCTGTGGTTACCGTAACCAACCCCTAATCAATCAATAATCCTCAGGGCGGTCCTCCTCCCGGTACCTCTTCCCTGGCCTTCGTCTTCGATATCACTGGATCCATGTTCGATGACCTCGTGCAGGTGGGTGGTCTTTGATCTTTGATCTCTGATCTCTGATCCTTCATCCTTTCTTCTTCATCAAATTGCATCATTGCTAGCTAATCACGATGTGCTGCTGTACAAAAAATGACAGGTCCGCAACGGAGCCAAGGAAATCTTCCGTACCGTCATGGCCCAGAGGGAGAAGTTGATCTACAACTACATCCTGGTGCCGTTCCACGACCCGGGTAAGGGTTTTCAATACCAAAGACGTCAAGGCATTCAATCGATCCAGGTTATGTTAGGTGTATGGTGAAAATACGATTTGCAAGAATGACGGCTGGCTGAAGAAAAAACCACCAAAGAAACGTATACGTGTAATGTGTTTCACGCCAATGACATGAGACGTCGCAGAACGCTTTCGGTGCTTTTGGGTAGTCGAGTTCATAATAAAATGATGCCATCCTAGTACAACTTTGCATAAAAAAGATTTCGTTTTACGTTTGAAAAATCAATAATCCCTCCAGAACTCGGCGAGATCATCAACACGACCGATTCGATGTACTTCCAGCGTCAGCTGAATAAAGTGAGTAATTTATTAAATTGTTCCGCGAATATTTCGATTCCGATGTTTAATCATTACGTGGATACATCGATTTCGATGTTTCTGAATAGGAAAACACAATTATTAAATCGTTCCGCCAATATTTAAATTCCGATGACGGTAAAATAATGTTATTGATCAATTAATTAACTAAAATAAACCAATTGAGGTGCACGTCTTCGGTGGTGGTGACTGTCCCGAGATGACGTTGACTGGTAATTTTGTTAATTAATTAATTAATTAATTAATTAATTCACCAATTAACTAATTAGCCTTCCTCCTATCACGTTTGGTCTTAGGGGACTCAGGATCCGGTCACTCAACCTGTCTTGCAAATCAAGTAGCTCTCTCTTTCCCTCTCTACACTGATCTCGTTACTTTACGACCGGCCGTCGCGCCTCATTGACAGGGCATTGTAGTGAATGAAGGGGCGTCTCTTTATTCGGCCTGATCACTCGTTTTCTCTGACCTGCTAGATCGCTTCCTGTCCAGGTTCCTAAAGTACACGAGATGACTACGGATAGCCCTGCGTATTGTGGGGATCATGCCAATAGATGGGGGTAGAGAACAGCGTAGATGTAATTATTTCTAATGCTAATGAGAGCCTATGAGTTCTTTTGATCTCGAAGCGCTCATACGAGCAAAAGTCACTGAAGCAATCGACTAAAATCAGTCCGCTCTTCCGCCCTTTCGATATCCTCTTTCGCCTAGCCCTTTTGAAATCTGAGCTCGAAAGAGGAACTGAATACGCACTTCGCACTAGAAAAAGCGCGCTGTAGTCCGGGGGAAGAGGGGCATGCTCAGGTACTAATTATAGACTAGAGGGAAGTTGAGTTGCAGCGGTTACGTCAATTAGTTTGTACTACGAAGAATCAACGGAATTGCTCACACTTGAATCTGGGAAATTTATAGATTGTTTGAAACTCAGCTGAGCAGCACGCTGTGTCTTGAATAAAAAATGAACCTAGAAAAGAACTTACCTTTCAATGAATAAAAACAGCAGTCCACTAGACTGTCGCAGCCAATCGAAGTAATTTCCAGGAATCAAGACCGCCCTGGAGATCGCCCTTCCCTCCTCCTTCATCTACGTGTTCACCGATGCGAGATCGAAGGATTACCATCTGGAGGAGCAGGTTGGAATTCTTGTTTTTGCTTGCGAGCATACGATTCAAAAGAGCATACGATAGATAATGAATTGCTAGATGCGAAAGAATCGTATCGAAAAGTGCAAAAGTTGTGACATCGAAGAGTTGAGATCTTGAAAATATCGATAATTCCAGGTCCTCAACCTCATTCAAGAGAAGCAGAGTTCGGTGAGTTTTTTCTACTGTTTCTGATAGGAAGTAGTATTTATCGTTGCGCATCTAGTAGCCTTACATGTCATCGCACGATGACACCAACATTTCACACCTATACCTTTCTATCGGCGCACAATTCAGAGAGATCAAAGATCACCTTGATTCACTTCCTGCTCCCCAAATATCCCGGAATTCGCACCGCATTCATCTCTATCAATCCTCTTTTTGCGATTTTACATTCCCGAACTCTCTCAATCTCTTATCTTCTCTACTTATCTCTCAGTGATTAGAGAATCTGCGATAAGAAGAGTGCCCGGGAGTCCTCTGGCCGATCATTAGATGGACCAATCACAGCTTTTTGTGAATCTCCACTGACAGTGGCCTCTAGGTCAGAAAGAGGAGATAGAGTGCACAAAATCGAGAGATTCTCGAGATTCCAACCCGACTTGACAGCGATTAATTATCGCCTGCGCCTCTTTCACACTCCGAATCTTCTTCTGAGTATTCAACTTCTTCTCATTGCTCAGTCATTTGATCGAGTAGTTCAATGTACACTAGATGCGTTCTTGGAGTCCTGGTAAGGGATCTAGTTCACTCTCTATTGATTATCAAAATTCAGGCATAAAGTGATTATTACTGCTAATTAACAAATTAACAAAATTAACTCTAATTAATTAATCAGGTCGTTTTCGTGATGACTGGTGACTGCGGTAATCGTACACACGCGGGATTCAGAACGTACGAGAAGATTGCCGCGGCGTCCTTTGGACAGGTAATTTACTAATTAGTCTTAATTAGCAACTAATTAGGTGTTAGTAATACGCTTTTGAGAGGGCATACGTTTCCAATGTGTTGTTGTTAGCACTAATTAGTCTTAATTAACAACTAATTAGGTGTTAGTATTACGCTTTCGAGAGGGCATAGGTTTCAAATGTGCTGTTGTTAGTACGAGAAGATTGCTGCTGCGTCCTTTCGACAGGTAATTAATTAATTTTTGCACTTATTAGTAATTAAAGCTGTTGATTAGGCATCATTAATTAGGCTAAGAAGTTAGACGAGGTGTACAAGAAGATTGCTGCTGCATCCTTTGGACAGGTAATTAACAATTAGGGTTCATAACAATTAAAAACAATTAAGGATCTTGGTAACTAAAACTTCGAGACTTCGTGAGTGCCCGCATAGATTATTGTTTGAAAAACAACCTAATGTAATGGAATCGCAAATTTAAAAGTGCTTCGCACTTTGAAAGCTGGTCGAAACATATTCAAATCAACAAACGGGCCGTTGCGATAGACTACTGACTACAACACATCCTTCTTTTCAGGTCTTCCATCTCCAGAAGTCGGACGTGTCCAAGGTGCTCGAGTACGTGAAGCACGCAGTGGTGCAGAAGAAGGTAACGATCATGACAGTATTTATGTGAAAAAGTGCGCATGTTCGGGTAACACGATTGGCTAGAGATCATTGGGTAAGACTCGAATAGATGGGGGTGCGTGAGACACAATGATCGAGTACGTCAAGCACGCGGTGGTGCAGAAGAAGGTTAGATCTCGCTCTTTCTCTGTCTCACTCCTCCCCCATCTACTCCCTCGTTTATGCCGGTAAATAGTGTGCGTAATTAGCTAATGCAGTGAACCATCATAAGAAATGAGGCATGGCAGCTTGTAGAGATGTCTGATTAGGCGAAAGAGTGTCGAAGATGTGCTCGTTGATGAGCCAAGGTGCTCGAGTACGTGAAGCACGCGGTGGTGCAGAAGAAGGTAAGATGAT
Organism: Pristionchus japonicus; assembly: GCA_900490845.1. NCBI lineage: Eukaryota > Metazoa > Nematoda > Chromadorea > Rhabditida > Neodiplogasteridae > Pristionchus > Pristionchus japonicus. The sequence goes on from LS506737.1 coordinate 318,277, forward strand.
TGCGTAGTGATGACGTCATCTTCAAGAATGAATAAAGAAAAATAAATAAAATAATTCAGGTGCACATCATGTACGAAGCTCGCGATCATGGAGGGCAGTTCTCGCGGTACATCCCGGTGGACAAGTGAGTTTGATCTTTGATCTTTGACACCTCACCTACCTCGCGGAATTTATATGCTACAATTGACCTGACTATTATGAAAAATGGATGAAAGGGTGTTCTCGCGGTACATCCCGGTGGACAAGTGAGTTTGATCTTTGATCTTTGATCTCTCCGTTAATCGGAAATTAGTGTAAGGCTTCTATAAAATTTAACAAAGTACAAAAAAGTGTTCTCGAGATATATCCAGGTGGACAAGTGAGTTTGATCTTTGATCATTGATCTCTTTCCTTATGGTATTTGTAAGGTAGAAATGGCCTGAACATTGTTCCCGTGGTACATCCCGGTGGATACGTGAGTTTGAACTTTGATCATTGATCATTTCCTAGTAGGCCATTCAATGGTTCTCAAAAGAGGCTTGAATTTTTCATAGATCCTGTCGTGCTAAACAGGAATGAGAAGGCCAGATCAAATTTTTATTTTGTACTAGGTCCCAGAGAGAGATCATAGTTCGATTCGATCCTCGTTTTTAGCAAGCGCGTGAAACGCATCACATTTTGAGCAGGATTTTCACGGGAAACAATACTTTTGATCTTTGATCTTCAATCTCTAATCTCCTCAAGGGAAATGACCGAGCTCACACTGTCCCTCTCCGGCGACAAGGCTGACGACGAGGCACTGGATATCGTGCTGAAGGATCCCTCAGGTAAGCTGGAATTAAGATGATCGTATTTTCTCCAATGCTGATGCAAAAGACGTTTGCGTTCTTCATACTGATAGTATGTCGCCGATGCCCCGGGATTTAGCTAGAAGAAGAAGGGACAAACGGAAAGGGCCGGAGGCTGTTCTAATCTTCGAGATGTTGTGGTTGACTGTCTACATCCGTTAGCTGAAAAAAAAATCCAGTTTTACCACAAGCCTGGTGATTTTTCATAAGGTGATGCAAAAGAAAAAAAAAAGGCAAAAATAAAATTTCGAAACATTTCCAGGCCGAATCGTCGACAAGAACCAGTACAACAAGGAGGGCGGCACGATCGATCTGAAGAACGTCAAGCTGATCCGTCTGAAGGACCCTACGCCCGGCAATTGGCAGGTAAAGACGCGGTTGGGGTGTTGACGCGCGTAGAGTGCTGTTGGCTGAAGGACCCGACACCCGGCAATTGGCAGGTAAAGACGCGGTTGTGGTGTTGACGCACTTAGAGTGCCTTTTCAAGAATCATATAAAGACGCGGTTGGGGTGTTGACGCGCCTGAAGTGTCTATTAAAATTGTCAATAATTTGATGACGCACCTCAGGTGATCACCAAGTCCACGCTCAAGCACACGCTGCGCGTCTTCGGTCACGGCGCCATCGACTTCAAGTACGGCTTCTCGACGAGACCCGTGAACAGAGTCGAACTGGTCAGTGATCTTTGACCTTTGGTCTTTGATCTTTGTATTCTTGACACTTCAACTGCGCAATGTCTTCTACTCAAGGCCAGTAGCTCTTTCTTCGATTGTGATCATTGATCTTGTCTTTGTCAAATTGCTCATTCAGTTCAGAAGTGTGATCTACGGAATGAGATCAGCTCGATCAATAAGAAGGGATTGGAGCGAACGTGATCTTTGACCTTTGCAGGCCAGTCCCCGTCCGACCGCAAACCAGATGACCTACCTGATGGTGAACATGACTGGACTCAACAGGTAACTATGATGATGTGGAGACATTGAAACTATCGAGCGGAAGATCACTTCATTACGCAAACTAACAGAGAAAAATCCGAAAAAATTCCAGAACCGGAACCGTCGAGCACATCGAGCTGGTGGACTACTATGGCCGACCGCTGTACAGGTTAGTGAACCAAAGCCGAAGCAATAGGATTAATAGGGCGAGGGAAGTGGCAGGGGAACAGCACGAATGAAACAATAGAAGAAACAGCATCGATACACGCTTGATGGCAAGAGCGAGATGGCAAGAGGTGTGAAGTGTGCGTCTACGATGGACTGGAGCATCAGCCGCCATAGCTCAGTCGGTTAGAGCGTGGGTCTAATAAGCCCAAGGTCGCAGGTTCGACCCCTGCTGGCGGCAAAGTATTTTTGCTGTTTTTTAAGGGATATCATGAACATTTTCACTCTTTTCCTGCCAAAGGGCCTCGCCCTCTCCCTCCTCCGACTACATGTACTTCACATAAAATTCTCTCATTTTGATAATTTTGCTTGAGAGTCGCTTGCCTATTATCTAGCACTGTAGAGATCTCCTATGGATGTTTCTCCCGGAACTTTCTCGATATCGTCGCAATTCCAGCCAAGGCGCCTCACCCTCACCCTCCTCTGACCACATGTACTTCGTCGGTCCGTTCATCCCTCCGAAAGGACTCTTCTTCGTCAAAGTCACCGGCCAGGATGATCACGTAATTATTAATTTTAATAATTAATTTAATTAACTAAATTAATTTCGACAATCAATAATTCATTTCAGAAACTCGAGTACCAGCGTATCGCGCCCACTGCGATCGGATCAGTGCAGGTATTTCCTTTTTTCAATTTATGATGTAGACCTCGACAGTGTAGAGTGAGAAACGACAGAAAGTTGCAACAGAAAGCGAAATTATTTGTTGTTGTTCTTGCCAGCAGCGAGGAATCGAAACATTCGATATCTCTGGGAAAATAAAATCATTGTGAAGCATATCCAGACACCATTTCGTATTCACAATTTTCGAAACCTAACCTATTAATTCGTAGCAACATGTTTGCCTCGATGCAAGAATCCCAATTCAACTATCTCTCTGACCAACAAAGAATGGGATCATTGCACTTTCGCAAGATTTACTCGATCATTTTCCCACCAAGCCATCCCTAATCAATATTCGCGCAGATCGGCGGACCGCGCGCCTACATGGCCGAGCGCATCGCCGCGTTTGCTGGACAGGTAAACTAATTTTAACTAATTATGTTAATTAGCCTAATTAACATAAATAATTTCGAAAATACTCAGGCCGTCAATCTCTCCTGCTCGGTCGAATCGCCGTCCAAGTTCCAGCTGTACTGGAGGAAGAAGAACGGAGAGGTGCTGACAGGGCCGCTGTTCTATGGGTAAGCAGCACTGAACGAACACTAGAAACAATACTTCACTACTCCTGCACAAGTCGGCGCTAGTACTTTTGAGCGGCCTGCGTACTGCAAGAAGCTAAGATGAGTGAAAGCACAACGACCTAACACTATGATGCCACTAAAATGCTTTAACCAAGCACTCAGAGCGAGAGATCACGAGAAGCGTCAGTGACAATTATTCTTTGCAGCGTCTCCGACACCTCCGTCTGGACGATCAACAGCGTCTCTCAGGAGGACAGGGGAGAGTACGAGTGTCTGGTTAGTCATCCTTTCCTTTCCACCCTTCTATCACCCTACTAGCTCATTCACTTATCTGGACATTCAGCGGATTTGTAGAAATTATTAGGACAGGGGAGAGTACGAGTGTTTGCTACGATTGTTTTTTTTTGAAGAAATGTTTTCCTTCGGCAATCTCGATCACTGAACTAATCATTCAGAGTAGAGTGACGTCATTTGTCAAATTGATCTTTGATCTTTGAACTCACAAACTGATCGTTGACCCCTTGTCAGGTCGTCAGCGAGCACGGCAACACGACGAGAAAGACGTTCCTCGAGACGAGAGGTGAGATTTTCCGCTTTCTGATTCCAGAGATCTTTTTTTCGAATACTTCTTAGGAGAACTGTCTTGATCAGAATCAAATGTGTTCGAAAAAAGGGATTCAGTTTGATTTACGACTACCTAGCGATCTGGTCAATCGAGAATCGAATGAGTTTCACGGAAGTTTCAAAAACTGATCGGTTCCTTGTGATTCAATGGCTTTTCGGATCCCCATATGAAGAAACAAATACAAAATTTGAATTACCAGAAACTCCTCCTCAAATCGTGATGCTCCGCAACGAATCGGCTGTGCTGGGCACTGATGCGTTCCTCCATTGCAAGACTTCGTCGAACAGCAAAGTAAGGAGTTGAGATTCTGTAGTCCAGGGTACTGTAGAGTCGATTACGGCAGCATTGCGAGTTGAAAACGCAGTCGTCGATTGAACAGGGTTGAGTACTGTAAAGTGAGTTACGGAAATCTGGAACGGACGAGTTCCTGCATTGCAAGAATTCGCCGAATTCCAAGGTGTGATTGCGAGTTGGAAAAATACGATGGGGAAAAGCTGAGAGGGCAGCCGGAGCTTTGGAATGAAAGCGTTTCTGCGCTGCAAGACTTCGTCGAACAGCAAGGTGGAGTTGAAAACGCAGTCGTCGATTGTTGAGTGCTGTAGAATGGGTTACGGTAGTCTGGAACTGATGCGTTCCTGCACTGCAAGACTTCTTCGTACTCAAAGGTATTGTAAGGAGGTGAAAACGCAGTTGTCGATAGAACAGGGGTTGAACACTGTAGCGTCTGCTATCGGTTTGTGAAATCGTCAAGGCTGTGCGGCAAGTATAACCTTTGCACGTCTGTGCTACGTGAGACCGCTAAAGAAGCTCGGGGAATTCATGATCACTTAGCTAAAATAATATTGTAATTAATTAATTTTAATTAAGTAATTATTTTCAGGTCGACTACCGCTGGCTGCACCACGGCCAACCGGTGATGAGCAACCCAAGGGCGGTGAGTTCAAAGATCAAAGATCAAAGGTCGAAGGTCAAACATCAAAGATCACCGATCGGTGCTAGAACAGTCATACACTTGAAGTGACTCTGGTGTGCCAATCCAACTTGGAATCAAGCAAATTCCCAACTTGCCTCCAAGCTTGATGGCAAGTTGGAAAAGTACTTGATTCCAAGTTGGATCGGCCAGGGGGCGGAGCCTGGTTACGGTAGCTCTGCCATGGTTCCTTCCATCCAAAGATCACTATTGATTGAAAGACAGCAGAAGCTGCCTTGCACCGTAACC
>LS506737.1:324026-335785 GCA_900490845.1 Pristionchus japonicus
GCGAGAGGGGACCTTATAGGCAAACTGCGCTCTAGACGCGACGGCTTATAGTTTACAACTCTGTCTTCTCTGCGTCTCTCAGTTCAGGCACTCTCTCGTACTTGATTCCAAGTTGGGAAATCCAGGTGGGGGTACTGTAGTTGATTCCAAGTCGGAAAAGCCACTTTGCTTGATTCCAAGTTGGGTTGGCACACCAGAGGACTGGCACTTGGTCAGAATAGAAAGATCAAAGATCAACTCCTCTTTTCAGCGCCTCATGCCCAACGGTACGCTCTGGCTGACGGGAGTGACGCGAGCGGATGCCGGAGGATACGAGTGCCAAGCGAAGAATACGGGAGGAGTGACCACGCAGGGAATGATTCTGAGAGTAAGCGAATATTTCCCCACTATTCGTAGTTGCGTTATCTATGCGTTGGTTGACTGGTTTATTCGAAATTATACAGAATGTGGAGTAAAAGTAGATGGCGAAGAATACTGGAGGAGTGACCACGCAGGGAATGATTCTGAGAGTGAGATTTGAGTGTGCTTTGAGCAGATTTTTCAGCTGTCATTCCTAGCATATTATATTCTTTGAAACGCTGTGATTTTCGCTACTGAATAGTGAGAGCATCTCCGATTGACCATCCCCCACAGAGTAGTCGCAGACTTGCAAAATTATCGGGCTTAGTCTCACAATGTTTTCTCAGATCTTCGACCTCCCCAAAGCCACCATCTCCCCGAAGGAGTTCTTCTTCGTCCCGCGAACGTCGATGAATGTGTCTTGTGCTCTATCTGGTAATTAAGTTGATTAATTTTAGTTACAAACATTTTTTAATTAAAATTAATAAGTGATTTAAAAATCGATGAACGAGCCCTGTTTTCTCGACAAAGTTCATATTTTTTTTCTTAGGAGATAAATAGTGGTTCTGTGAATAATCCGACGATATTCAATTATTGATTGTGCGGTTTGGTTTTTAAAATGAAACTTGTGAAACTCATTCCCAGAGCATTTACTTGAACTGACTGGTTCATGTTGATCCAGATCAATAATAAGAAAAAACTGAATAAATTGGCACGAATAACACTATATTACAGGCGACCCCTTCCCCGAGCCGATGTGGTTCCACAACGGCAAGAGGATCGAGCCGGACCGGAAGTACTACATCACCTTCAAGAGTCAGTTTGCAATTCATTCAATTCCTATTCCACACCAATAAACCTCTCTCGAGCCAGAGCTTTGTTAGTGCTGCAAGGAAAAAAAGGGCTGGTAGCCTCTTGTTTTGTGAGCACGCAGGCGGGAAAAATAGCTTATTGAATACAATCAGTAAGCGATTCATAGTGTCGACAGCTACCGTATTCCAGACTACCTGATCATTTGAACGAACAGTGACGGACAGTATGAGTGCAGTACTGGCTCTTTTTCGGACATATGATTAGGCTAAACTTTAGGATGTCAACGAAATGCCCTAGAAAACGACTACAGCCATGTTATAAGGATGCCATTTCTTTCAGATGATCTTATTATCCGTGACCCCTCCGAGACCGACGATGGTCAATATGAGTGCAGTACTGACTATTATCGGGCTTAGGATTAGGATGAACTATAGGATGTCAACAAAATGCCCCAGAAAGCGCTCAATCTGACTCTATTCGGACGGCATTTGCTACTTTCAGACGACCTGATAATTCGTGACCCCTCCGAAACAGATGACGGTCAATATGAGTGCAGTGCTGACCGTTGTCGGGCTTAGTATTAGGAAAAACTATAGGATCTCACTACAATGCCTCAAAAAAGCGCCTTCAGTCTTATCAGGCTGTTGCATAAGCCTTTTCCAATTTCAACACTCCTATGTTTTAAAAAAAATCTCCTTTCTTGATCATCGATATCCATCAGGTTCTATGTTATGGATAAAGACTAGGACCCTCACAAATGTCAAAAAAAGCGTCTTACATCAGGATATGAGGACAGCATGCTTTATTTTCAGACGACCTGATCATTCGGGACCCGGCCGAAACCGACGACGGTCAATATGAGTGCAGTACTGACTATTGTCGGGCGTAGGATTAGGCTAAACTATAGGATGTCAACAAAATGCCCCAGAAAGCGCTCAATCTGACTCTATTCGGACGGCATTTGCTACTTTCAGACGACCTGGCCAGTGAAATACCTTATCTCAAACATACATTTAGATGATCTGATCATTCGTGACCCCTCCGAGACCGATGACGGCCAATATGAGTGCAGAGCGACGTCTGCTGCCGGAGTGGCCAGTGACTTCGCGACTGCGAAGGTTGCGAGTGAGTAGCTTTTCAATCTTACCTCCAAACAATAGGAAACACCTTGGATTCATTGAACAACGATCAGAATCTTGATAAATGTAGAGATCAGTAAGAAAAAAATCAAAGATCTTTCATTCCAGAAGCCCCCTCAGTCCGCATCGAGCAGAGCAAGAAGATGATCGGAAGGGGCGACAATCTGACGCTGGAGTGCATTGTGAGCTTTTTGCAGTGTGAAAATTATTCTTCTTGTTAGAAAGAATGCAGATGAAACATAGAATGAATCAAATAACGGCTTCGAAGCTGTTAAAAGGTATTAGAGAGAGAGGAAAAGTAGAGAAGATGATCGGAAGGGGCGACAATCTGACCCTGGAGTGCATTGTGAGCTTAGCTTTCTTCTTCTTTTGCAGCTCTAAATGAGAACGGAAACACTTTATAGGTTCTTCATACAATACGCAAACATTGCTTTCAGGTCGAGAGCGGCGAGCCGGCACCCAGCATTCTCTGGTTCAGAAACAACCGCGAGGTTAGTATTCATGCAGATTAGAATTCGGAAAGAGGGCCACCGTATTTTCATTTCACACACTTTCTTTCTGAGCGTTTGTGACGAATTACCATTTTTTAAAGTTAAAAAGCCCAAACACTACAACTCAACCAGTGCGCAGCATTTTGTATCAGGCGCTAAAAGAACTATTCTCTGTTCTGCAAATTCTGATCGTTGATCTACAAATCTTGACCTTCGACATTTTAGGTCATGCACAGCAGTCACGAGTACGTCAAGATCGACGGGAACAGACTGCACATCTCGGTATGAATTATTTTCTCTCGAAAATTCACGTATTGACTGACTACTCTACGCGTCTTTGCTTCTCGAAGAATTTATGAAACTCAACTGGTACTAGTTGATGCCGAAGCATTGCTAAAACAGACGCGCTAAAGTTTCAGAAACCTCTATTTCATTATTTAAAACGGGTTTTATGCGAAAATAGTGGTTAGGGTATGAGAGCGTCAAGATCAACGGGAACAGACTGCACATCTCGGTTTGAATCTTATTGGTTTTCAAACGACTGCTGACTGGATTGTAATGAATCACTTTTACGTCTTTGCCTCGAGAAGGCGCGGTGAAACTCAGTCGGATCTTCGCGAAATCGTGATCTTTTCGCGGATATAGTCGACTTCCAGAAACTTATACTTCTCGAAACTCAGAAGCACAAATTATATTATTAATTAACATTGCTAATTAACCAATTTAAGGGAGCCCAAGACGCCGATGCCGGTTCCTACTCCTGCGTCGCTGAGAACATGGCCGGCAGAGATATCGAGGTGGTCAAGGTGCAGGTCGGAAGTGAGTAACATTCATTTATTTTTCATTTAGTGGGAGGAAATGATTCCAAGCGCGGGCCAGTTGCGTTTCACAGGAGCTCTTTTTTTACAGACAGCGTAGAGTGGTTCGATAGGTCGTAGAATGTCCTCTCAAAACATTCCATTTCCAATTCAGGCATTCCCTCCATCGTCCCCTCTCCCGAGATCTCCCGCATTCACATCGAGCGACAGGTTCGTCTTTCTTTCATTACTCCGGAATGGACTCTGATGTTTGCGATCCAAATCGTGATGGTCTGCTGTAGGGAATTTTAAACTGTTCTGCATGACTTCTGACAGTAGAGTAGGAACGACTTGGTCCCTTCTGTTTCTTGTATGCCCCAATTAGTTCTTCTTCGATCTGGTTAAAAAACTGATCATTCAGGGTTCCATCTCCTGCCGTGCCATTGGCCATCCGCCCCCGAAGGTCTCTTGGAAGAGGGATGGAGTGGATATTGCGGATCTGGATGATGAAACGAGGGGCAGATATCAGATTACCGTGGATGGAAGCTTGTTGATCAATAGTACGTCCACTTATCTGGCTTGTATCAGTAGGTATCGGTCAAAATAGTGTGTGAAAGAGAGAAAGAGAGAGGAAGAGAGCTGAGAGGGATGACGAGACCATGGGCAGATATCAGATTACCGTGGATGGAAGCTTGTTGGTCAATAGTGAGTGCTTTCAATCCGTTCTGCGCACGAGTTAACTGCCATCACGTAACGTAAAGTTAACTAGACTAGAAATATGGCTGAGATTGGGATTGTATGATGAGATGAGAGGACGGTATCAGATTACCGTGGATGGAAGCTTGTTGATCAATAGTGAGTAAAACTTGATAGTTGAACTGTTGGCTTGACGAATTTCTACAACAATATACGTGTAGAAGCGGAAAGATCAAAGATCATAATAAAAATTTTAGACGCCACCCTCGAAGACCAGACCCGATTCACTTGCGTGGCCAAGAACGACTATGGAGAGCAGTCCAGGACAACGACCGTGATAATTACTGGATTAGGTGAGACCGACTTGATAATCGGCGTTTCTAGGGTCTTCCGATTACGTTTTTAGGATCCGGTTTTCAGCATCAAGTTTTCTGGACAATCAATAGCAAAAGATGCATTTCAGTCTCGCCCGTGCTCGGTCAAGTCCCGCCCGAGGAGCAACTCATTGAGGGAGAGGATCTCAGGTATTTGATTCATATTTAGCAAAGATCAAAGATCAAACACTGCGCGTCTATTCAGCACCATTTAATGACTAAATAAATGCTTCGGTCATCGATTGATCAAATACCAAAGAACACGAAGCATTAGTCACCATTATTACTGATTTACTTGTCTAGGCAAAAGCAGAATATGCGGAAGATCAAAGATCAAAGATCAAAGATCAAAGATCAACGATATTCCTTCAGACTCTCCTGCATCGTTGTCTTGGGCACGCCCAAACCCGACATCCAGTGGTACAAGGACGGCCAGCCGATCGAGGAGACTTCTTCGCTGATTGTATGAGCATTTTTCGAAAATATGAGTCACCGGCCATGCCAACCCCTCCGTAGTTTGTCTTTCGACTGCATAGGATAGTTAGACATTAGGACATCCAGTGGTACAAGGACGGCCAGCCGATTGAGGAGACTTCATCTCTAATCGTAATACTTTTGTGTTCTCGACTTTGCAGAGTTCCACCTTAGAGCAAATATTTGAGGCGGTAATTTAGCAAGAGAAACACCTAAGAATTTACGCCTGATAATCACTTGCAGATCGAGAATGGCGGCACCTCACTCCTTCTTCGCGACGGAAACCCCGCGGATGAGGGCAGGTAGGAAAGTCTCAACTTCTCTGATTTTGTACCTTTTGTCCGAGATGAAGCAGGAAAGTTCAGAGATTATTTTCTAATATGACGACGGAGCTGCAGTCAACTAGAAATTGCAGATTCTCCATTTTTAGTAGGCGGGTTGAAACACAACAGTTCGGTGGTCCCACAAAGCGTTGTTTACTATTCATAAATATCACTAATTACCCTAATTAATTAAGCAAATTATCATAATTAATTAAGGTACACCTGCGTCGCCGTCTCCCCGGCAGGCAACGCCACCATCAACGTTGCCGTCCAGCTGATCAGTGAGTACTGGCACAAGAACCGGAACGGCACCCTATTAGCCGGTCCCGGAATCGTAAAACCCGGTCCCACACCCGGTCCCACTCCCGGTCCCACACCCGGTCCCACTCCCGGTCCCACACCCGGTCCCAAACCCGGCTTCATTCCCACCACTATGGTACCGCATTCACTGTCTAGGATCCTTAGCCCGGTATCAACGCCTAAACCGGCTAAACCTGTCACGGTTCATAAATCCGATACTAGAAGAGCCCCGATTCTCAATAGACCCATCGCCACAACCGACCCCAATGAGATTAGCGCCTCTTCCTCGGAAAGATTCGAGGTTCTACCAGTGGTTGTAGTCTCCGAGGCAGCTCGGGTCCAGATTGAGGCCAGGGATACGGTAGATGAGGAGGATACGGTGTCAGAGGAGGAATGGGCGCAGAATTTCATAGTGCCTCCAAAAGAGTAGCAATTTGAGAATTACACACTTGCAATATTCGTACTAACTGCCTGTACATAATCGCTTCGCTTGCTTTCCGTAGTGGATTTCGGGAATTGAAATTTGAATTCCCGCAATTCCCTGAGCTCAGGACCGATCGATCTGCTTCTTGCTTGTACAAACGCTCGAATGTTACTGTTTTCTTTTCAAGACGTTGTGTTTCTTGAGCTTGAATCTATCTCTAACCGATGAAAACACAACGCCTTCGCTAGTGTGCCTTTCTCGCTCTAAATCTGCTACTTTTCCATGTTTTTCATTCAATAAACTGTGTTTGCCTGGCTCGTATCTCGCACTCGCACTTTGCATGAAACACATGCCGGTTCGAGCAGATACGCAGCTTCGTGAGGGGCGGAGAAAGGGGCGTGGCCTAATTCGGAAACTGATCCGGAACCGAGAGGCGATTGAGGCATTTCAGAGCGCCCGGTGATCCTTCCGCCCAAGCATGAGGATGGAACGGAAAAGGTTTGTAGTTTAATTCATTAACTAATTAACAATTAATTAATTGAAATTAATAATAATTAAGGACAAGAAGATCGTCGCGAAGGATAGTAATCCTGTGCAGCTGGAGTGTAAGGTGAGCTGTTCAAGAGTTCACGATAATCGTCAGTTTCGTTAACAGATGAGATAGAATATTTGTTCATTCCTATCTCGTTCAATGTATTCTGGTTTTATGATAAGTTTTTGAGGACGGAATGGCTGGTGAATGGATATTTCAAGAAATTATCGTCTCTCATAGATGCATTGAAACATAACCTTCATCTGTCCCATAATCGTAGTAAATTCGCAACTCTAAACTTTCGAGTTTCGAACAGAATTAACAGTTTCCCTTCTTAGGTCGAGGGCAATCCTCCTCCCACCGTCACGTGGACACTGGACGGACGTCCGATCTCGTTGAATTCAGGAGTTTACGCTGTCACGGTACGGTGGTCACGGCACGTTACGATAGTGGAGCCGTGAACCTAGAACGACCGCGTCTCGCGTGCGATTCCCGCGCGACGCGCCGTTCAAATCGAGTGACAACGTTGCTTAACCAGGCATGGGAGCGACTGGTTTCGCAACGGCGTCACTCATATTTCGCAAGGCGAGGCTCTACTATATGTAAACAGGGCGCACTCTAGACGCGACGGGTAAGGGACCTGGACAGCTTTCGCAAGATTTCGCAAGCCTGACGCAATACTTCTCCGCGCGCGCTGCGGTTGTTTCAGATTCGTCTTAACTTGCCGTGTGGTGCAATCGGGAACTGACTTTTATAGTTCATTCATCACTCGCTTAATTTCTCTGCAAATTTACGATAATTAAACTAATTAAGGAGGACAACTCTCTGCTCATTCACAAACCATCTCGAGTCACGGCCGGACACTACGTGTGCTCGGCAGTGAATCCGGCAGGAGAGGACAAGTATGACTACACGCTGTCGGTAAGAATTCGTCGAATTCATCTATATGAGGCCGGCTGCGTAAGAATCGGCCAAGGGTTGGCACAGAGATTTTTCATAATATCCCCAAAAGTTGGGAAACAAGGTTTTCGAGGTCTGCCATCGTTTTGATCAATTTTATGAACATGAACACTCGTTTATTCTGGAACCTTGACGGATTTCATTCGAATCGATAATTCAAATCCTTCGCAGGTCATCGCACTGCCCTTTATCCAGCCCGGCCAGCTCATGTACAATCTCCCCCAAGGAGAAAAATTGGTTATTCCATGTGATGTCTTGGAGGAACCAGCGCCCAAGATTACTTGGTAAGCAAAGTGCAAGCGTTTTCATTCATATGTTCCCCCAAATGCCACAACATCGATTCGATAAGAATTGGTACATTGAGTTTATTAGAGATTAATTAATCAATTAATTACCTAATTAATTAATTACCTTATTAACCCTAATTAGGTACCTCAACGATGAGATCTTCGAGGGCGGAGAAATCGACGAAACAGGCGCTCTGCATGTCGAGGATGTGGGAGAAGCGCACAGGGGCAAGTACAAGGTACGATTTATCCTTATTCTTATTCTTATTCTTATTTTTATTCACCAACTCTTCAAGATACAGGCATGTAGGGGCAGCAGGTGGTATTTTGAGCTTGGGCGAACTTAGACATATCTGGAGTTGTCCGGGAAAGTGCGACTAATGCGGCTATCGCGAACTAATCGCGTGTTCAGTGCGAAAACCAAACCGGGGGCGAAACCGGAAAACACTCGAAAAGGACGTAAGCTGGAAGCCGGTGAAAGCCGGACCGGCAAATGGGGTAAAACGGTGGACCGCAATTTCAGTGCGTCGCCGAGAACGAGGCGGGCAGCAACGAGCGCGAGGTCGACGTGAAGATTCACGTGGCGCCGGACATCGAAGGACCGGATGAGGTGAGAACCGGGAAATGGAAGAGCCGGGTTGGACCAGCGCCGGATAAGGTGTGAACCGGGAATTAGGAGAGCCGGGTTGGACCAGCACCGGATGAGGTGAGAACCGGAACCGGTGAATAGTAGAGCCGGTTTTGAATCGGGATAGACAAAAAGTTTTACGTGGCTCCGGACATCGAAGGACCGAATGAGGTGAAAACCGGGAATTAGGACAGCCGGGTTTTGAAAGCCAGAAAGAGGCGATAGCCGGACCCGGATCATAGTGGTTTCATTCCCGACAAACTGAAATTGGAAATTTTGTACGAACGCATACCATTTATCGACTTTTTCGAACAATCACTGAACTTTGCGCATTGTACAAGTTTATCCAATCAAGCAAATGTCGAAACAGGCGTAAGAAGGTGAGAAATGCCAAAATCGTAAGATCAAAGACCAACGTCAGATTCTGATCACGGCCAATCTCAACGAGCCGCTCGCCCTCGAGTGCCCGGCTCGCGCCCAGCCTCCGCCCGAGAGAATCTGGTCCTACGAGGGAGAGAAGGTACGGTTTATCTGGCACTTTCCTAGTTCTGTGCCAGGTCCCGCCTTCTAACTCCGCCCTCCCATTAGGGAGTGGGGGTGTTATTTTCTCTGTTACCCATTGACTTAGCTGCTTGAGAATAGCGCAATTATCGTTAGAATTTTTGAGTATTACTGACTGAAAAAAGCAATCTAAGAAATCTAGTTTTTGCAATTAGCCCTCCTTAAAGATCCACTCCACGCCTACAAATTTTGCGTTGACATGTTGACTTTCACTGCTCATATCTCGGCTTCCTGTGAAGCAATCGACTTGTTACTTTGTTTTCGGGATCTATGGGGCGCCAAACTATATGAAACAATGCTAGAAGTGGATTGCTCCACTGAGGGCTGAGATGTAAAAAGTGCGGGAATTCAAATGTCAATTATTTGAAAGTGTGTGGAGGGGAACTTTAAAGAGGTCGTGAATTAGTTGAGACGACGACAATCTTGCCATCTGCTTGCAGATCAACTCCACACATCCCACGCTCTTCGGGCAGAAACTGGAGATTACCGAGGATGGCACACTCAAGATCCCCAATACGCTGATGGAATTTGCTGGTTCGTCATTTTCCCACTTTCTGAATTTTAGAGAAACGAGGTTACAAATAAAACAGGAGCGATAAAACTGCTAGAAAGAGACTAGAAAGTAGAGTTCGAAATTCGGGTAATCGTCTCTCCATTTCACACACTCTCTCGCCTCTCTGACCGGTGAGAGAGTATGTGAAATGAAGAGACGATTACCCGTATTTCGAACTCTACTAGAAAGGGAGATTCCTAAAGAATTCGCGTTGTTCAAATTATTCTACATGCCTTGTTCAAACTATCCAGCATTTAACAGGAGCTTTTTTTCTGCTCCGGACTTTTAGGCTGAATTTCCGAGCGAAATAATAATAGTTATCCAAAACGTGCCCATTCCAGGCCACTTCATGTGCCATGTGAGCAACGTCGCAGGAGAGGATTACCTCTCGTACGATCTTCGAGTGAATGAACCCCCGAAGATCATCTCGGATACTCCTGGTAAGGGTTCTGAAAGATCAACTTTGCTTCTTTCGATATATTTTCCATCAATAGAAAACCCACCATTATTTGTCTTGCCAATCATGAGATCTTGAGAAAGAATAACTAAAAAATTCTGAAAAAAATTCAAAAATTCTCAGAAGCAGAAATACTTTCAGCAATAACTGATCAATGAATGCAAAGAATGAAACTAGACGATCTTTGATCTCTGAAGTCCATCGCAAATTCTCAGGCACAATCGACGTTGTAATGGACATGGCTCTGGAGGTGCCGTGCAAGGCTATTGGCACGCCCGACCCAACCGTGCAGTGGGAGAAGGACGGATTCCAGGTGATTGACGGTTCCCGGTTTTCCGGTCGTGAGACTGAATAGAAGAAATAGACATGATAATGTTCATTATCCCACCAAAGTTGTGCATGTGCATGGGTTCCAGGTGATTCGAAGTGAACTACATTTGAACGAAATCAGGATATTCGGACTACGGTTTGAGCGGAGTTTCGAAAATACTAGGGAGATTGTGGTAATACGAGGCCATCGGCGTACTATCGGGTTTCGCAGCGCAGATGTTGTATTGAAAGGTGGCTGAAACATATTGTGAAGTTCAAATAAAAGCTTGGGGTGAATGAGTAGAGAGCAAGACCATCGGCACGCCCGATCCGACCGTGCAGTTGGAGAAGGACGGATTCCAGGTGTATAGGATGATTTATAATATAATTTAATATATTATTTAATAGGCCGGCCTCGAAAGGAAAATTGGATGTCAAACTAGAAAATGATTTATGTCGCGCATGTGAAGCTCATTGCAACTTCTCACCGTTTCAGTTCTTTTTATGATTCAATATGCAATAACGAGCAATTGATATCATCAGATCCGTTCCGGCGAAGGCGTCCTATATTTTAATACAAATAATTATTTAAATATTATTAAAATTTGCTCAGATCCTCTCGGACGAAGGCGTCCTCATCGACAACTCGGGCACTCTTCGCATTATGAACTCGCGCCCGAACCACGCCGGAACGTACACTTGCAAGTGAGAATTACTGCGAGTCATGGACAGGGGTAGGAATGATAGAGAGTTAGCACCCAATAGGAAAAAGCAAGATATTCGCGGAAATTTGTATTATGAACTCGCGCCCGAACCACGCCGGAACGTACACTTGCAAGTGAGATACTGTTTGTACAATGAAAAGAACCCATTACTGATCTGATTGTCTGTTCCTTGCTAGTTATATTCTTGACTTAAAACGCGATCCGCCTAAGAACGTACGAGGGAGTGGCACAGTTGCTCAAAATCGTCCCCGGGGGTTCATACTTGGTGGTTAGAGTCCCTAGGGGTGGGATACACTTCAGCCGGAAAGTTGGACCCAAAAGTTGATCTTTGAACTTTGAGATCGAGTTTTTTCTCTTTGACTTTTACCCCACATGTGGTATACCATTCGATAGGCCATCGAAAGATATGTATTCTGGCAAATTTTCAAAAAGTTTGAACTTCAACTTTTGGAGAAAATCGAAAAAAGGTGAAAAATCGGCTCTCGCAAACTTTTCAAAAAAATATTTCACCAAGTTCCAATCATTTGTACCCCCTGGAAAGTTTATATATTATGTAAAATGGTACGAAGAATTCACT
>LS506737.1:338188-350990 GCA_900490845.1 Pristionchus japonicus
CAAATGATTGGAACTTGGTGAAATATTTTTTTGAAAAGTTTGCGAGAGCCGATTTTTCACCTTTTTTCGATTTTCTCCAAAAGTTGAAGTTCAAACTTTTTGAAAATTTGCCAGAATACATATCTTTCGATGGCCTATCGAATGGTATATCACATGTGGGGTAAAAGTCAAAGAGAAAAAACTCGATCTCAAAGATCAATGATCAACTTTTTGGTCCAACTTTTCGGCTGAAGTGTATCCCACCCCTAGGGACTCTAACCACCAAGTATGGACCCCCGGGGACGATTTTGAGCAACTGTGCCACTTGCCCTCCGGATCCTGACGTTCTTACGCGGATCGTGTTTTAAGCTCGTAATTACACCTCCCAGTTCAAAAGCAAGATTGCAAAAACATTTTCAGTAGAAAGCGTCATGAGAATTCATTCAGGGTCTTCAACCAAGCCGGCTCCGACTCCAAGTCTACCTCGGTCGTCGTGCAAGGTATTGTCACAATTTGAATAAACTGACACAAAACAACAACAACAACAACAACAACAACAACAACAACAACAACAACAACAACAACAACAACAAATAACATCACCAATCTCAGAACCGCCCACCATCCTGCCTACCACTCTGGGCAACTACACCGCCGTTGCTGAGGACAAGGTTGATCTTTGATTTTTTTTACATCCTGATTGACAGTGCGACAGACAGATCCAGATTGACAGACAGTGCGGAATCCCAGAGTACCATCGGAACGATAAAATCATCGGAACGATAAAATACCTCAGGTCGAACTTCGCTGCTTCGTCACTGCCAACCCACCCGCGACTATCGAATGGACCAAGAAGGGCAAGGTTATCAACAACGGAGATATTGATGGAGTGAGGATTGATGAGGGTGAGTGACGGTTTTGCATCATTACACTGATCTCAAGAGGATGAGGCGTAGACTTCGATTCCAGAAAAGACTCAACTTCAATATAGCACGCTGTAAACTAAAAATTCTGCACCAGCTGCGCGGCAACAGTCGGGCACACTATTCTGCATTTACAACTCAGAAACACATTTCATAGCATTTAATAAAATAGTGTTTGATACATTGCAGCCAAGATTTGACTTTGAACGATATAAGTTTCAAATAATTCCGTGAAAATATTGCATTGCAATTTTTTCGCCGAAAAAATTGCAGTGCAAAATTTTCTCCATCTCTCTCTCCTCCTCACTCTTCCCTCTCCTCCGAGGCTGAACTGGTGTGAGGAAGGGGTTGGGCAAAAATCGAAGTAAGTAGGAGGGATTGAACCCACGACCAACCGATGCTCAGTCGACCACACAACCAATGTACTACGAACACTTGTATCATTCGCTGTTGATTTCGAGTAATGAATGCAGGGCGCATAGCGATAATTCCCTGTATTGTGCAGGAGCGTTGAGTCTGACCTCACAACCCCATGCCTAAGCTATGTATTGTGATCGGCGTATACTCAAACAAGAAGTCAAGCTTCCGTTTTTGTTTCATGAATAGTCTAGAAGACTTCACTGGAAATAGAACACAATGCTCGTGCAACAATGCAGGCGTGTTAGTCTTGCTTTATTCGTGCTTGATTATACGCCGATCACAATACATAGCTTATGCATGGGGTTGTGAGGTCAGACTCAATGCTCGTCCACAATACAGGGAATCATAGCTATGCTCCCTGCATTCATTGCTCGAAATCGACAGCGAACGAAACATGTGTTCGTAGTACATTGGTTGAGTGATCGACTGCGCAACGGCTGGTCGTGGGTTCAATCCCTTCTGGTTCCTTCGATTTTTGCCTAACCCCTTCCTCACACCAATTCAGTCTCGGAGGAGGGAAGAGTGAGGAGGAGGGAGAGATGGAGAAAATTTTGCACTGCAATTTTTTCGGCGAAAAAATTGCAGTGCAATTTTTTAGCCAAAAATATTGCAGTGCAATTTTTTAGCCAAAAATATTTGCGTTTGGGAAACTGTTTTTGAATATTGTTGACTATTTGTACATTTCACTAACATATTCCATATTCAATTAGAGTGTGAATAATCTGCAAATAAACTACCGTTTCCAAAAAATGTTAGGGAAATGCGAAATTTCAACGTCCGCGCACCTGGTGCAGAATTTTTAGTTTACAACGTGCTATATTTAAAAATTACCATTTCGTGTTTGAGTTCGTAAAAGTGTTTTTGAACGAGATTTGTCTGAGAATTAACTCGGAATCGCACGTTTCAGACGGAACCCTCATCATCGATACCGTCTCCGCCGATGACGCCACCTTCTACACTTGCCGTGCTCAGAATCCGGCGGGAAAGACGGAGAAGGTCATCCGACTGAGCGTTATCGGTGCGTTTTATATTTATAAATTTCGAAAGAAATTGTAAAAGAAAGCAGAATGTGAGAGAAATACGGGTAAAGTTTTTGCTGAGAGATCTGAAATTAATTGCATTTTGTCGCTTCTCCTCGAGAGTGAAAGTGTTCTGAAACGTATCCGAATCACACTGCTCTTTCTTCGGGAACCTCGATGTACGTGTATCATTCAGTCGCTCCCATCCTTCGAGACGCCGACGTGATTCCTCGAGAGGCTGTGAAGATCGACCACCCGTTCTCGCTGTACTGCCCTGTGATCTCGACCCCGTTGCCACAGGTATTTAGAATTGACAATTTTGGTTCTACAAAATGGGAAACTTGATCACTTTCGTTGCAATTCTTAGGAGAGTTGCATTCAACACTGCTGATATTTTATCTTTTTCTCTCTAATTTTGCGAATTTCAATGAGCCAAGATAAATAAGAAACAAAAAAATATCTTCAGATCACCTGGTTCCTGGACGACAACCCGATCGCGGAGAATGATGCTAACGTGCATCTCTCGGATGACAGAAGGAAACTGGCTGTGCTGAAGTAAGGACAAAATTGATGTTTGAAATGGCAACCAATATACTGCTGTATCTTACTAATGACATAACGATTTGACGCTCTGAACAACTTTGCTTACGTTTCACAAAGAAGTCTTACAGCGTTGAGAGAAGATTTTACTGATTATTGCCAACCAGTTCAATAAGAAAGAAAACAATGAATGCATTGCACAGAGCCCGAACAATGGACGCTGGAGTGTACAAATGCACGGCGCGCAACACCGCCGGAGAGAGCAGCAAGATGTTCGAGATCGATGTTCTGCGTGAGATTATTAATTGATTAACTAATAAATAAATTAATTATATAAATAAATAAATTAATTAATTATTTAATACGCTTTCAGAACCTCCATTCCTCGATGAGTCCAGATGGAAGCGAAAGATCTCCGTCAAGGTGTTTATTTTCAAATTTGAAATGATAACTCTTGTCCGGTTATGCTTCACAACTTCCATATCTCGTTTGTGCATTTCCTCTTTTCAATTGGAGTCTTGTAGGTACTGGAACAATAAAATGAAAGATCGCTACGCTATGACCATGCTCGATGACTTTGAGATGGATAAAGATTAATTATCAGAAATCGACGATCAAAGATCAAAGTCCTCTCATTTCAGGAAGGAGAAGAACTGGAGTTCGGCTGCCCGGTATCTGGAGTTCCATCTCCGAGCATCGAATGGGTCATTGGCGGACAGCTGATGAACAAGGTACGGTAGCTTGCAATGAAAAGTTATCGAAAACTGACTTTCCTTTCTTTCAAATTTAATCGTTCCAGGGCCAGGAGACTCGTGGCGTTCGAATCTCCGATGATGGAAAGACTGTAATTTTCTCTTTTTCCATTTTAATTTTCCGTTCCACTAGTGATTGATTGACTCCATCTTGCTCCGGATTTTTCCGTTCCGCCAATCTTTCAAATTCCAGGTGTTCATTGCGCGCGCGGAACTCGCGCACGAAGGCGCTCATCACTGCGTGGCAAACAACGCGGCGGGCACGCTGGATGTGGATATCGATCTGAGCGTGTTGGGTTAGTTCTTACGTTCAGATAAGGTGTTCATAATGACACATTGCCTGTTTTTGGCAGAATTTCGGTGAAACAATGCCTACTTCGGAGAAAGATAGAGAAAGTACCACTGTGTGGCCAATTAATGCAGGATGTGAATATTGATCTGAGTGTTCTCGGTTAGTTCTTTCCTCTGTTCGCAATCTCATGCATTGAAAGCATCCTCGAACCTAGTGGAATTTCTTTTGTCAGTAAGTTTTGGAAGCCGTATTGGCGAACAAGCAAATGCAGTTTCAGTGATGCATGGACCGGACCATATTTTCTTTTTCCAAATGATCATTCGGGATTTCAACAACCGATTTCAAACTGTTCTGAACGAATTCATTTTTTTCTGTTTTTCAACCAACAAATAATTTCGGGCTACGACAGACTTTATTCGGGCGCTTGCTGGACGGAAATGAGAACAGGCCAATAATTTCGAAAATCAGAAGGACTCTCTCCATTCCGCACACTCTCTCACCTGTCAGCGAGAGAGCACGCAAAACGAAGAGAGCAAAGTGTGAGAGTCACTTCCCCGGTCCTGGGCGTCAAGCGAAACTATTTTGACGCGACAGGACCTGGGGCAGGAGAAGGGAAGCAACTGGGGCCGGAGGGGTACGGTAGGACAATCGATAACTGGAGGGGGTAGAGGGGTCGGGAAGGGGGTGTCCAGGGCGGCCCGAGACTCGCGTGCAAATCGATTCAGGGGGTGGGCCTGGTACGGTAGGGTACGGTAGGAGTACGGTAGGGCACAATCATGAATCGACAGCACATCCATCGCCACACACAATCAATAGCGCACGAAATGCAACCTTCTCAACTTAGCCTTGTTCGGGTGCGAGCTGTGATTAACATAATACATATTTTTTTTTTGGGTTTTGACGGTTCACTGTTATAATTATTACAAAAAAGGGGGGATCTGCGATCTGGCGCCTCCTAGAGAAGGGCGAGTACCAACACATGCGCACCCTACTTTTGCATTCACGCGCCGGAGTCAGCACACACCGGGGGATTCTGTACAAGAAGCAAGATGCGGGGGGGGGGGGGAGAAGGAGTATTAGGGGGTCTCTCCCAAATCACACGCTCACTCGCCAGCAAGGAGCATGCGAAATGGAGAGCGTTCGATCAATTCAGGCGGGAAGGATCAGGGCAGGGGGTTGAGAACGAGGGGTTTGGGGCAACGGTGGGTACAAAGGTAGGTGTGGAAAAGGGAGACAGGGAGCTAGGAGAGTGGTGAGAGGGGCAACAATGAGCACTGGGGTTTGGGGTCACTGGATAGAGATTGAAAGAGGGATGTGGAATGCGTCATCGATGAATACAGGGGATCGGAGAACGGGGACGAAGAGGGAGGGGGGGGGGGGACTACGATGGGATTAGGGATTAGGGATTCGAAAAGGGGCGGAGTCGGCGAGAAGCGCGCGCTCAGACGAGCGGGCGCACGGTGATCTGGGGCGGCGGTCCGCGCGCCTCCTGCAATAGGCGACGTTTTGTAAAGGTCGTCCAACTGGATGCACCAAGTGCACCACGCACCACACCACGCACCATGATCACTGCCTCCATCTCCTGCATCATGGCGCCCAGGCCCTTGCAAACGGTCACCAGGCCGAAGAAGCCTGAGAAAAGTCAGTTGTCGATCCGTCTTACTACCGTAAGCTTCAGTTATCGATTGGCTACCGTAATACTCAGTTATCGATCGGTTGTGTTACCGTACCGGTGAAGATGGTGCAGAGCAGAGCGACGATCTCGATGATGATCAGGCCCATGGCGAGGTCGTGCGAGATCACGCCGACGGCTGCGAAAGGTCGGCATTGCTAGCTGCACTCGGCGCACCAAGCACACCGCAAGCCACACCACGTACCGTATCCGTGCCCACGGAAGGCGTAGTTGACGTGGTAGTCGAGCGCGTACAGCGAGTACGCCAGCCAGCACAGCGACGACATGTAGATCACCGTCTGCAATACGACGTTTGGTAAACGTCGCCTCGATACTGCACCCAGTACACCACACCACACCACACCACGTACCTGGAACGTGATCATGCCGGTAAAGGCGACCAGGTAGCTGTAGTTGCGGTAGCGGCCGCTGCAAAACCGGGTTTTAGCCAGAGCCGGGAAATAGCGATCCAGAGCCGGGACCAGGAATTAGAGAGCCGGCACTTACGCCCGGATGCCGACGACGGACACGCAGGCCAGGTACGTCGCCCACGCAGACGACGTGAAGCGGAAGACGTTGAAGCCGGTGAAGTGCAGCGAGATGAGCAGGCAGAGCGAGGAGATCTGCAGAGCCGGTTTTTAGGGAGCCGGAAACCGGAACCGGGAAATCCGGAACCTGGAAATGGCGCTCACCATGCTCAGGAAGAACTGGCAGTGCGAGACGCGCCAGATGAAGTGCCAGTCGATGCCTGAATATCGATTGATTAGAAAAAAGTCAGTGGTCGATTCGATTCTACAGTACCCTCATAGCCCGCCGGGCGAACGCTGAGGCCGAAGGTTACTGTAAGCGGATGGCGTTGCTCATTGATCGGCGATAGGTGCAACTACTCTAATGCTTATTTCTCCGGACAATTTTGAATATGCTTCAGAGAGTATACTTTGCGTTTGATATTAACAAACATCGATCTGTTCGCTTTTCGTTGTTTAGAAAAAAAAAACAATAATTGTCCGGAGATATGCAGAAGTTTCGAATTATCGATTGATTTTCTAATTATCGATTGATTTTCTAATTATCGATTAGTAGCTCAGACCTACCTTCATAGAGTCGGGTGGAGATCGACGGTTCGCGGGGCGACTCGCACTGAAGTTAATTAATTTAGTTAATTTTAATTATTAGGGTGTCCAGAAAGTCTTTGGGATCTTTTCTTTTCTCGATTGTTTAGATACTTTTTGAAAATTAGTCAATTGCATAAAATAGAGGAGGACTTGCCCATGAATAGGGATACTAGCTTCCTGCGGAAGCTGCGCCCTCCGGGGGCGCCTGCCGCGGGCTGGGCCTCGCTACGCTCGACCCCCTCCGCTCCGCGGTCGGCTTGCCCCCTTCGGGGGCGCGCCGACCGCTCCGCTAGCCGCGCACGGCCACGAATGAAATCAATCTCCCCTCGCCCTCTCTCCTTTATTGCCTCGCTAATCGAATCATTTGCGCAAGATTCTTCGGACGAGAAATTGGAAACGCAATATAGTATAGGCGATTGATCCAGTGTTGTACTGAAGATACCAAATATTTATACAATTTAAAAGATGATTTTCTCAAGCACGATTTTGCTGGATCTAGCGAATGAGAAGGGCTAGGAACTGGTTAAGACGATATGTTACTCGGGAGTTGACAAGAAACAAAATGGGATACATCCCGATTTCTCAAATCGTATTGCGCCATCACTATGAAAAACTGCATTTATTTTTTTTCTATGAAGACCAAGCTCATAAATATTCGTAGCATCCGTACAAGCAGTAGGTGTACACTTCATTTATGCAGTATCGTATTTTTTTGATAAGCGACGGAAAGATGAGGAAGGAAAAACATGAAAAAAGTTGAAATCAACTCTCTCGAAATTATATTTTTTTTGAAAATTTTGACCTTGTTTCTTGGCAGCTTGAAATAAAAATCTAATAAAATTTCCTGGATTAAGTATGGGTGTATACTCTCTCGTGGCAACTTCCGGAACTTTCAACTATCATTCTCGCATGAGCTACAATTCTTCAAAAACATAGCAAAATTTTCGATATTTTTACTCATTGCATCATTACTATGAAATAATTCCCATATTTTAACATACGATAAAATTCTTCAAGCAGAGCATCAATGAATTCATGGGTTAGATAAGAGATCGCTCTAACGGTTCGTTCGAAATTAATTCTCAAAAAATAATCCAAAAACTTTCTGGACACCCCATTAAAATTAATCAACTGATTTGTTGTTTGTCTCAAACCTCTCTCGGTAATGCGTAGCCTAATTAATTCCATTCCCTAATTCCGAATGCGCAATAACAACAAGCCTCGATTTCTCACGCACATTGGTCTATATTTTCCCGCGCCTCAGGGTTAGAAGGAGTAAAGAGGAGCGCTCTCCTCATTATGCATTTTCACTCGCTCTGTCTGACCGACGAGAGAAAAAGAGGAATGAAGAGGGCAAATTGGCAGTAGTTATTTGAGAGCGGGACAACAGCCTCCGAGGCAGCTACTTTTTGCGATAGAAATATTACTATGTTCGTTCTATTTCTTTTTGTGAAGCTTCTCTTCTCATTTCAGCTGCTCATTAGACACTCCAAAACACTTCAAACGCTATCACTCCAGACACTCTAACTCTCTACTTCATTAGCCTGTCTCGAGATTCAGTTAGGCCAACAACTATGATAACGTTTTGAGCCTTTCTGTTTGTCTCACCAAAAACTCATTCTACTCTATTAGTCTTCGTTCTTTCCTATCTCGTTAGCTCTCATCAGTCATCCAACTTGGCTTGAAGCCAGTAATCACGCGAGCTAGCGAGTTCTCAACTTGTTATCGAGCCCGCGTTCCCATGCCAACAGACAGCCAAGTTTCACACTCATTCCTCCACTCTCGTTTCTCTAAACACCCAGTTCTCGATCGATACCGCCTGACTACCGTAGCCGTGGGAACGAAGGAGAGAAACATGCCTGCTCTCTCAATTTCGCCTGATCTCTCGCCATCTCTAACCGTTGCTTGGATAAACGGCGAGAGTTTTAGAGGCAGGAAAAACGGCTCCCGTGACTCGGAGAGTTGGCGGAAATTAGAAACGGCGCCTAACTATCATAGAATTTCAAAAGTTTGTCATACACCACGAAATAAAACGTTCCGTACGCGACTAGGGAGGTTTTTGAAATGGCAGAACTCGAACTACACCATCGCCGTTTTCACACGTTCTTTTATACTTTTCTAACTTGTAATGTGCTCACATACGATAGAAGCACTAGCGGAGACGAAGTAAACATAGAGTTAAACTAAATTCGCAATTTTAAACGCTGCCGCGCACTTTCTCAAAGTGAAGCCACGCCCCCTACATGAGTCGCACATATTTCAGCGTACACAGTCGTGTGTCCGGAACGTTTTATTTCTATAATACTGCACTTTACTTGGCGTTTTCGCGTATTGCGAGGGCTGCTTTCTCACTTCCGCCTGCACTCTCGTCAGTAAGAGAAAGAGTGTGCAGAACAAAGAGAGCATTCAGAGGTAAAGAGGTCAGAGCGTCGAGATAGTGTGTGAAACGAGGAGAGCCCAGAGACACTCGAGTGACGAGATAGCGTGCAAAAACGAGAGAGCGTACCTCGACATCCGACAGCGGCTGCTTCTTCTCCAGTGGAGGAGCCTCGGGCGTCTTCCCGCCCAGACCCGCGCCCATCTTCATCTTTTCGGTCTCTGCAATATTTGAATTTCCCGCCAAAAACTTTCGAAAAAGTCGACAGCGCGCAAGAGGACTTGCAAAAACTGCGAAAACCGAGTTGTTTTCCCCGGAAAACCGAGCGAGCTCTGCGTGAATGAATGAGAAGAGGGGAGGAGGGGAGGAGGGGCGGGGCCCCGCCCCTCTCCTCGCTCCGGCTCGCTCCTTCTCTGTGCTGCGCGATCTCTCGGAGGGAAAGGAGGCGAGAGAGCGTGCGGAAAGGAGAGAGCGCTCCGACTGGCGGCTTTTTCCGCACAGCCTCGAGGCCAAAATCGATTCGACAGAGCGGCGAAAAGGAGAGGGAAAGAGGAGAGGAGGTTTTGGGGCCGTTTTCGAACGAGGAGAAGAGGGAAAAGACTGAAAGCCTGACTCTCTCAGTTTTGCGTGCTCTCTCGCCGGTCGGGGAACCGAGAAAATGAAGAAAGTGTATCGCGTTCGGGTGCACGAGCCCTCCCTTGAGGAGTCCCGTGACTTAGACGAGTAATTGCCCTCAATATTTCTCGCCTAAAGACCAACGAAGCTACAGTTATGGTGCACTAAGGTAACAACCATTGGGATTCCAGTGCTTGAACGCTAGTGAATGAACCCTGGTGGTTAAAAATTGTAATTGTTATTGTAATACCGTAAGCCTACCGTGATATTCCTCAAATTTGGCCTTATCAAGAGAAGGCTCATTAGTGTGAGAAGGCAAGAAGAAGGCAAGAAATAAGGCCAATATGCCTAATTGGGTGGCATTTTTAGGCAGTGAGTAGGCTCTCACGCCTACACTAAATGAACTTTTCCGTCACAACTCGTTTCATACGCAGAAAATCTACAGTCCATGCGCACAAATTTTACTGAACGAACTCTACCGTAATCTTCCAGTCTAAAAAAACTGTAATCACGCCATAAACGTACCTTCCTCGATGTAGCTCATGGGCATACCATACACCTGCCATATGCCGGCGCACCCGTTAAGCACGTTGATGCGTTGCTGATCGCTTAGTGGCTTGTTCCACCAACGCATGAACGCGTTTGGCATCTAGGGTGGACTTAGACGTTAGGGAAGCGCGAGATTCAGCAAATAGCGGAAACAAGGAATCTTAGTTCACGCACCCAAGTTGAAAGGGGAGGACATTCAGATATCCAAGAAGAAGTGATACGTTCCAAAAGTTTGGGTAACTTGGGTGCGTGAACCAGGCAAAGAAGCCCTAAAGCGCAGCCTTCCCGTCTCAGAGCTTGAGACATCATATGAACGTTATGAGGGCCCAAGATATGATATCTCGCCATGGCAACTAGTGGATATTACACTGTGAGATGCGCCCGCTCTCTCATGTTCGCCTTATCTATCATCGGAATGTTTCGCCTCTCTGGGTTCTCCAAACTCTGTGTGATCTCTGGGGGGATGAGTCCGTTGCTAGGAGAGGAGCCTACTTGAAAACACTCAGACCCTTGACAGTTGAAGCACTTGAAAAACGATCATATGGCTAAAAATTAGATGAAGGAGCGAAGCAAGTACTTGAAAGAATAACTGATAGTGGCGCGAAACACACAATCAAATGAAAGCCAGCAGTAATAAGAAAATGATTCTCGAGTGGTTTAGCGTCAGTCCGTTGGTGAGCGATGTTCTTACTGTGCTGTTTGCTCTCCTCAGAATATCTAGGAGTGCCGTCCCTATGCAGGGGGCAAAGAGGTGCAAAGGGCAGAGGTCTCATACCACGGTTGTAGCATCACAAGTTACCGACGCTTTGAGTTATCTTTACTGTCCGTAGAGCAGATCTTACTGTTCTCTCTGCTCTCCTCTCTGTCTAGGAGTACCATCCCTATGCAGGGGGCAGGGACACTCGACATTGTAGGGCATCTCCCGGAAGATATACGGTCCGCAGTAGATAGTGCTCGGTCCCCAGCATGCATTCTTGCATCCGAACAATGGCACTTCACTAAAATGACCACTGATTCACAATCAGAATCTCCTATTCTTTCTGAAATAAAGGCAAAAATGGATAAAATGTTTGGCACTTCTTGGATATCTGGCCCAGCCTTCGCTCACAGAGTATTCTATCCCTACCATTCTCATTTCCACCTCGTTTAGCCAATGCGAGCGGTTGTTCTGGACCAGATATCCAAGAAGTTACAAATGTTTAACGTACTCGCATTCTTCGTCCATCCTCCTTACTTCGAATGCAAAGTTGTGACAAGTTAGAAAGTTTTTTCCATAGCAACACCTGAGATGCGCTTTTCTCTCGTTTTTGCGCACTCTATCAGCAAAGTGTTTTGCATCTCTAAGTTCTCCCAAATTACGTCTGTCTCTGAATGGAAGGTTTGATAAACCCAATTCAATCCCGAGAAAGCCGGCTTTTTGCGGCTCTGGAAAATGACTCCGAAATGCCAGGAATCCCGGGAGAAGAGTAATAGGCCTAATGCATCAGCACATCCTATTATTTTCAGAAATTGGAATCGGTCTCTCCATTTCGCATTGTCTCTCGCTCACTCTAGCTTCTCTGTGCTCTCTCACTTTCCCGTGCTCTCTCGTCGATGTCGTGGGCGTTAGGCTGTCTGAGATTACGGTGGTTAGAGCGGAAGAGAAGCAGAGTGGGGTAGAGACGCAGATTAGAGTAAATTAGCGGAGGCAGATAATGGGATGCGAGATGATAATGCGATGTGATGCGTAATTATCCTTTCAGACGCGATTTCTGGCATTTTCTTGTTTGCTAGCTATTTTTGCTAGGGACGTAGGAGTAGATTACGGTAGGGGCGAGAGCGACAGACAGTCAGACACTCGGTGCAGGGCATAGACGCAGGGTATGATAATCGCCCTAGTAACGGCAGCCAATCAGGCCGTCCAAACCCTCCCAATTTCGCGATGCATCTAGGCAAAATTCTCTGGTCGTCTGGGATCTCTCAATGTAGAGTGGTCTCTCGCTTGCTCTGACTTCTCTGCGCTCTCTCCATTTCACATGATCTCTCGCTTGCTCTAGCCGACTGCGATCTCTACATTTCGCGCGGTCTCTCACATCTCTGATCATAAGGAGTGTAAAAGATCAGTTCGCGTCAGAGTAGTACAAAACAAGTGTGACTAGCGCAAGTCATGGGGTGTTATGATGAGGAGCGAAAGGTTTTGAGGCGTGAGGTAAGAAAGCAGAAGTCAGTTGAGGGGATATTTGCGCGCAATGATACAAATTGATGGAAATAATTGAGATAAAACGATGCCTACGTGCTACAAACTGAGCGCTTACTTTTAGTATGCGTGGCTTCTACTAGGAACCTACATGATGGTTTTCCTTGCTTCAATACTAGGGACCACCATCCCTCTCCAGTCGGATGTGGTGCGCGCAATGCAAAATAACACAAATAGGGTCGACAGGCCGTGGGTTCTGATTTCGCAGGCGTTTAGCACACCATGTTGGGCAACTTTCCTCGAAATTGCAAGCAAATCGTAGTACGTCCACGTTTTATATAATCCAAAATGTTTCAAAACGACTGTCTTATTT
>LS506737.1:351653-380822 GCA_900490845.1 Pristionchus japonicus
AAACGACTGTCTTATTTTGAAAATCAACTCTTCAAAGCGGTATAGATTGAGACCAAGTGGTAGGCCGCGAATTTTGTAAGTTTCCAGTGATAGGCAATGGTCATAGGCACAACATATCCGAAAATCAGCCAAATCGTAGTACGCCCACCGTTTTTACATGAGGTCAAAGATTGACTACTGAAATGATCTTTGATCTTATAAGAGTTATTTGTAGGAATCGTGAATACCAATTCAACGGTATGTTTAAACTCGCTGTACGATGAAAATGAAGCGACTTATGGCCATTTGAAATTTTGAATCATAAAAATCGATAATATGCAAATTTGACCAAAACAAGTGGAAATATCTTAAAGAGTCCCTCAATGTGTCCTACTGACCAACTTTGAACGAAATCGGAGACATAAAATTTTTCCTGGCGGCCGGCATTCCTACACTCTTACAGAAAACCCGTGTTATGTAAAAGTGGTGGACGTACTAGGATTTGGCTGATTTTTGGATATGTTGTGCCCATGACCCTAGTCTATCACTGGAAACTTACAAAAGTCGCGGCCCTCCTCTCAAACAGATTTTATAGGGCTTTTGTAGTTTCTAGACTCTCTGTTATCGACAACTGATTTTTTGAAAAATGCAAATATCTCGAAAACCAATGGATTTTGGTTGGTCTTCCGCGAACAAAAAATGTTTCTATACAACAGATTAACAAACTGAGATAGTTCATGGGCCATGAATTCATCATTTGCATATCACGTGGTGGTCCCTACTTCAATACTACAAATTTACGAAGAAGTGATGGAGATGCCTTGGCATCCTCATCAATTCATCCTCTCCTCCTAGGTGAAACCAGGGGATTGGACGGACATCGGGGAAGGGATAGGCTATCCCGGATAGAAAACGAGGAGACCTCTTTCACAAATGATTTCAAGAAGAAAAATAATGTTAATGCAGCGTGAACGTGAAAGTCAAGGAATTAGTTGCCCTAACGCCCAGATGAAAATTGAAAAGAGCGCGGAGAAGAGATTAAATGCCATCGCTCGAATCTAAACACTAATCGTCTGACTATCTTAATTCCACCTGCTCTCTCGCCCTGCCTGCTCTCTGGAAGAGCATGAACAATCTAAACGATTACACATAGTGAAATGACGTCAGAGCAAAGTTTTTAAATTGAGCAGATTCGAGGAAAATTTAGCATTTACTGCGCGTGTCGGAAAAACTAGAAACTAGAAGGAAGAAAAATCGCAAGAATGATGGAAACTGAGTAGATTTGTTGAAAGCATTTCCCGAGGAGAGCAAAAATATCACTTTCAAAAAACACAACAGTTAGCATGTGCAGAATACCTCTAAATCGGAAAGTAGGGAAGAAAATGCGTAAGGATGATCTCAACAGAGCAGAATCAAGGAATTTTTTTTCAACAATAGTTAGCACGTGCGGAATACCTCTAAATCGGAAGGTAGAGAAGAAAACAGGGATCATTTGCAAGCGAAAAACGTTCAGTAACATCATTGCTAGGAGCTCAAACCGAAGAAAAAACATCCAAAACAAGCCGAAAAGAGTCTCAGAGACGTTCCCAATCCTGGGCTTAGCCGGAGCCGGATTTAGGGAAGGTCTCTGACTTTCACGTGCTCTCTCGCTCAACTTGTTGGCGAGGGAGCGTGCAAGGTTGAGAGGGAGTAAAGGAGGATTTCTCTAGTCACTTCCCCCAGTGAAACCTCTCCACATTAGGAAATGAGGGATCTCATCATTTTACATGCTTTCTTGTGGATTGAACAGAAAATATCGTAATCGAGAGATATCCGAAAAGGGTAAATGCTGTTAGAACTGACTGTTCGTTTCACGAGTACCATGGCGAAAACAGATATTTCACAGGTCTGCTGTAAACATACAACATTTCGCCCATTCCAGACGCTAGCCCGTGCTAGCGTGTCAACAACCCTCCACTTCCTCCACCCATTGGCTCTAAACTGCCATAACTGTTGATGGGGATGGGAGAGGGGAAGAGGGAGAGACCCCTTGTGAGAATGATAGTCGCGTTATCGACAATGCAAGTGCTTGCTTGATTTCAATCTCTGATTGATCGACGAGAGTGCATGGATAAGGGAGAGGCAGCGACTCGTTTTTCGGTCACTGCTCGGCTCTCCTTAGTTTGCGCAACGTCTGGAAGGTTAGAAAGAGCGAGAGAAGGGGAAACGTCCTTTGGGAATGCGTTTAGAATCTGTTCGACTTGGAAATGGAGAAGGAGATTAATTATGTTTGCCAAACCATATAATGATGCTATCGTTCTCTATACTACCTGCCCTGCTATATGAGAACTCTGAAACATACAAGTTCTGAAACCTGTCCAGATCGATTCATCACGAAACCCACTAATCGCATGAAACCATCATATGAGATGAGAGTGTAAATGTCAATCAAACTACAGAGATCAAAAATCGAATTCCTTAGATCAATGATTAATTTCGATTATTCCAGCACCTCCGAAAGTCGGCGGCAACGAGCACTTACTATTCATTTAGTACAATCCGTCAGAGACCATAGATCAAATATCAAGCTCTATAGATCAAAGATCAAACAACAGAGTTCAAAGATCAAAGATCAATCTTGAATATTTCAGCCCCGCCCAAGGTCGGCGGCAATGAGCACGTGGAGATCGTCGAGGGCAAACCAGCTACGCTCTCCTGCGATTACGAGGGCGAAGATGAGAAGACGAGTGTGGTGTGGAGCTATGTAAGTCGGCTACCGTGCCCAGCCGGTGATTAGGCGCACGCACGCAGTCGATCACGAACTGATTTCGATAGGTCGGAAAATAGTGGGAGAGTAGGCGATCGATGAGTTTCATGGAGTGACATCGACCTCCACTGTTTCGAAACGGCTTTCTGCACTTGCTGAAGCACACTCTGAAAGGCTGAAAGATTGTTGCGAAAGCATGGGAAATCAACTATTCAATACCCATACCGTATCCCACCTTACCGTAATCTCTCCCAGAACGGCTCCCCAACCCTCCCCACCAATGCGCAAGTGCCCTTCGGCGGACGCCGCCTCTTCATCATGGACGCTAATACTGACAACGCCGGTAAGTCGACTACCGTACCCGGGCGACTTTTACTATCGCACGCAATTGGCGATCGCTAACTGACTCCATTTCCAGGCTTCTACGAGTGCCTCGTGCGCAACAGCGCCGGCGACAGCACCAAGAAGGTATACGGTAGTTAATAAATATTATACGGTAGTCAATCGATATTATACAGTAGTCAATAGATAATCTTACCGTACCCTATTGATTTATTTCTGATAAGAAGTAGTAGACGATAAGAAGTAATGAGTTTAAGGACTATGACAAGCAGACCAACCGATCAATTAGGATAATAAATGTTTAGATATTTAAGTAATTAAGATAATTTACTAATTAAGCTAATTTCCAGATCCAAGTCGACGTCCTCGTCCCGCCCGAGTTCACCGAGGCGCAGTTCGACCAGAATGTGCAGGTAATGTTTTTTATGCATTTCTGTTTTTTTCTTGTTGTTTCTGTCCTGAATTGAACTGAAACATGTGTTTCACAAAGTTTTGAAGCTCCTGGACATTATCTTAGATAATTCTGCCTGTGGAAGAGAGGAAAATAACAGAAACATCTCCATTGTCTCGATTCTTTCAATTGTTTCAATTATCGATTATTTATTAGCTACGGTAGTTCAATCATCGATCGACAGGTCACCGCCGGACAACCCCTCTCTCTTGCCTGTCGTGCGGCCGGATCGCCAGTGCCTACTGTGGAGTGGAAGAAGGACGGAGAGGCTGTCAGTGGAGCTGTCAGGTGATCTTTGATCTTTGAGATTTCCTTGGATACCTAGGGTTTGGGTCAAGCTAAAGCTAACTGTGGAGTGGAAGAAGTGGGGCTGTCAGGTAAACCTCTATGCCTTAAAGGTGTACGCTACTTCGAGCGCACTTAGGGCTTATGACTATAGAGTTGTGCTCACTACATGAGTCGAAGGAACCCGGTCTCTTCTTCCTTTCGCAAAACACACTTTCAAAATGATGAAGAACAGTTGTGGTGCTTCTATTGTTGCACGAGTCCCACAAACCATCGAGCACACAAATCTCCATTCCGTGAAACGATTCTATTTTTCAGTGATGACGGCCAACTCATCAACATGGAGTCTGCCGAGAGTGGCAGATACACTTGCATTGTCAAGAACAAGGCGGGAACGATCTCGAGGGACTTCTTTGTTCAGGTAAAAATTGTTATTATCATAAAGCATTTTCGAAATATTAATGTCTAGATAAAACTGAAACTCTACTAGAATTGTGAGGAACAAGGCAGGTTCGGTTTCTAGAGACTTCTTCGTGCAGGTGATTAAACTAAACAGACTAATAAGGGAGAAGAACTAACATAACTGAGAAACAGAACGATGTCAATGCCAAGCGACAACTATGTTAGGTTTCACACCTGTATTATAAGGCAGACGAGTGAACGGGGGATGATTATCACATTGGATACAGTTCAGAAGCAAATCAGCAGATCTCACATCGTTTTCTGTCAACTATGATAGAACGATAGCCAGTTCAATAGAGACAACCGATAACGAAATCTTCCCTCTCAGTCCATCGCCAAGCCGGTCTTCAACGAGGACGGCGACCGAACTGTCGTGGAGGTGATGGAGGGACAGACGGCGACGCTGACTTGTCCAGGTTCTTCTACTTTCATGATACGGGTAGAGATATGAAGACCAAATGCGACTGGAAAGGGTTAATGAAGCCAGCAGCTCAAAAATAGGAATTCTTGACTTGCTTGTGAGAGAGCAGAAAGGGGACGGGGAGATGATGGAGACCGCACTGTCGTGGAGGTGATGGAGGGACAGACGGCGACGTTGACTTGTCCAGGCGAGTCCAGGCATTCATTTGACATTACGGCTAGAGAATGGTTCACAAACCGAAACGGCGCATATGAGAGAGAGGTAGAGGTGATAGAGGAACAGACTGCCACTCTTACTTACCCTGGTGCGTAGAGCTAGAATATTTTTCTCTCTCATCGCACGAATTTCTACCAAAAACGTTTACTACGGGAAACGCATTTAACAAATCTAGTTGAAAAAATTCGATTCGAAATACCTCTTGCAGTCGCCGCCAACTCCGACGTGACGATCGAGTGGAGACGACAGGGCCGATCCATTACGGTTTGTAATGTTTTCGACTCTGTAACTTATCTTTGGATATGTTTCGCTGGCAACATAAAGTCAATTGCATTCTTCAAGCCACGATTGTTCCTCTACTTCGTTTTGAAAACAATTTCATCAACATTTTTTCCCTAGTAGTCAGACAGCCCTTTTTCCTAAGCACCTTTTGCTGTCATTTTCTCCTGGAAATGAGTTTATATAACTAATTCCAGTCCTCCGATGTGAACGTGGCCCTCGACAAGACTCGTCTCGTCATCGTCAATGCGCAGAAGGAGCATGAGGTGAGGTTTTTCATTTTCACGAGCTTTTGATTGTCATAACTTCTGATCAGTTGGGGGGAGGGATTGAACTCATAGTAAGAGGACACGAAAAAGGTGAGAGAGCTAGAGACAAAACGTCGTCGTCATCGTCAATGCACAGAAAGAACACGAGGTGAAGAATTCTGAATCTGAGAGAAGATCAAAGATCTAATATTTTCATTCTCTCTATATCCGCCAACTTTCCAACACAATTTCAAGTGAATTATCTGTGTGTCATTCTCAGAGTGCTGAAAGCAGTGAAAGCAAAGTTCAATGAGTATGTCTTCCAGGACGCCTACACGTGCATTGCCAAGAATCAGGCCGGCTCGGCCGTGAGGGAGTTCGACGTCATCGTGTTGCGTAAGCAAATTGATTTTGTGAATTAAATTTTATATTTATTTATCTAATTATTAATTAATTTAATTACAGAACCACCTCGCATCCGCGGCGCTCTCGTCGAAGATATTCAAGTCGTCGAGGGGTGAGTTTCTCTACCGCAGAATAGAATAAAGAATCGCCGAAATATTTCTTTAGCAGGCTTTTTGCTAAGAGCATTTTGAACCATTTTGTCATTTTCTGCATCATTTTGAACATAGCGGTTCGCTCGGCTTACAAGCACAGAGTAAAAGCATTGCGAGTAGTTGAGAAAATAATTATTCCAGAGCCGAGATGACGCTCTCGTGCGAGCATGACGGCTCTCCAGCTCCTAATGTTGCATGGACAAAGGACGGAGCGGCAATGGTCGAGGAGGCCAAGGTAGTTCTTCAGGCATTTTTATCCGCTTGAAAATATCAAGAGACACCTTTGGTATTTTAGCTTTTGGGGTATGGATAGTAGTGAAAATGTTGTGTGGACGAATGCCGAAGGCGCGGCGGTGGTGGAGGAGGCTAAGGTTAGCGATTTCGATTTGTTGATGAGCCACAGCAAACTTGATGATTGTGAGCCTCCGTTCAACATTACAAAGAGCAACATATAAAAGGAGTTGTCGTAAAACTAGACTAAGGACAGAGCGGCGATTGTTTCGGAATCGGATTTTTACTTTGAATCGGATTTTTATTTCCAAAAGTAATCCCTGGATCATTGCAACAAGACGTTGCGCCGAAGCTTTGATAATTACGCGAAACCTAACCGAATCAAGTTTCCCTAAGCGCATACCGCAAATGCAGTTAAGTTTCAGTGAGTCTTTTAAAAATTTGGAATGCTTCTCTACGCATTGCATCCAACGGATTCATTTGAAAAATTATTAATATTTTATTTTATTAGTTAACTAATTAATCAATTCCAGCTCCTCAACGAGCTCAAGACCGCCTCGATTCCGGACGTTGGAGGACAGCACGCGGGAGTGTACAAGTGCGCCCTGAGCAGCAAGGTGATCTTTGATCTTTCATATAAGCCCGTTCGCGTAAGAGTCGGACAAGGGCTGGCACAGCCCAAAACTATCGATTTCCTAAAACTGTGTGATTTGGGGTTCTCGACGATGCTAAAGACTGTGGGAGTGGTCATCTTTCATGTTGAGCCTCCGTTGGCTCCAGACGACGTCGCGTCGAAAACGGAATTTCTTCTACAGCGCCTCTCTCTGAACCGCTAAAATTAAGGAAGTGCGGTTCCAGACCTAAAATTTGAAGGCGGTCACGCCTGTCAAGTCACTTTTTTATTATTTACAAAAATATTTATTTTACAAAATGGAACTTTCTTTTGATTCATTTGCAAAAGGAGAGACCTAGATAGATCGGATCGTCGTGACACAGGGAATTCAAAAATATTTTTTTCAGAATTTTAAACTATATACTTTTTGAATGATCCAAGATAGAGTGATCTGAAAAGGTGATTCCCGCCCTTGTTTACCTCTTCCCCTGCCTCTACTTCCCTTTGATCTACCTCCGTCTCGTCGCCTTCCTCTCTGCGCTCTCTCACTCTCACACACTATCTCGCCTCTTCCCATCTGAGAGACGAGGGGATGAGAGGCTGGCGTGGTCAGGAAAAGAGGTAAACAAGGGCGGGAATCACCTTTTCAGATCACTCTATCTTGGATCATTCAAAAAGTATATATTTTAAAATTCTGAAAAAAATATTTTTGAATTCCCTGTGTCACGACGGACCGATCTATCTAGGTCTGTCCTTTTGCAAATGAATCAAAAGAAAGTTCCATTTTGTAAAATAAATATTTTTGTAAATATTAAAAAAAGTGACTTGACAGGCGTGACCGCCTTCAAATTTTAGGTCTGAAACCGCACTTCCTTAATTTTAACGGTTCAGAGAGAGGCGCTGTAGAAGAAATTCCGTTTTCGACGCGACGTCGTCTGGAGCCAACGGAGGGTCAAAATGAAAAAAAACGACCATTCCCACAGCCTTTAGCATCGTCGAGAACCTCAAATCACACAGTTTCAGGAAATCGATAGTTTTGGGCTGTGCCAAATGCTTGACGATTTGTCCGATTCTTACGCAAACGGGCTCATATTCACGCCGCCCCTTGGTATCGTTTTAATGAGTAATCTTTGATCTTTGTTGTTTCACTTGGTTTAGCTTCGGTCTCGGGTTTTCTGTAAAAATTGGTTGGCGTGTACAAGTGCGCCCTGAGCAGCAAGGTTACAAATGTGACTTTTTGATCTTTGAACTTTAGTCTTTGATCTTTGTTGTTTCACTTGGTTTAGCTTCGGTCTCGGGTTTTCTGTAAAAATTGGTTGGCGTGTACAAGTGCGCCCTGAGCAGCAAGGTTAGAAATGTGACTTTTTGATCTTTGAACTTTAGTCTTTGATCTTTGTTGTTTCACATGGTTTAGCTTCGGTCTCGGGTTTTCTGTAAAAATTGGTTGGCGTGTACAAGTGCGCCCTGAGCAGCAAGGTTAGAAATGTGACTTTTTGATCTTTGAACTTTAGTCTTTGATCTTTGTTGTTTCACATGGTTTTGCTTCGGTCTCGGGTTTTCTGTAAAAACATGCCGGCGTGTACAAGTGTGCCCTGAGCAGCAAGGTTAGAAATATGACTTTT
Source organism: Pristionchus japonicus (assembly GCA_900490845.1). NCBI lineage: Eukaryota > Metazoa > Nematoda > Chromadorea > Rhabditida > Neodiplogasteridae > Pristionchus > Pristionchus japonicus. Next base: position 360,106 of record LS506737.1, read on the forward strand.
CGATCTTTGAACTTTAGTCTTTGATCTTTGATGTTTCACATGGTTTTGCTTCGGTCTCGGGTTTTCTGTGAAAACATGCCGGCGTGTACAAGTGCGCCCTGAGCAACAAGGTGCTCTTTGATCTCTTTGATCTCCTTTGGCTTCCATGATCCTCGGCCTATACAATCAAAACAAAAACAATCAAAATATCAAAACAATAACAGGCGGGCGCTGCCGAGAAGACCTTCAACGTACGCGTCGTGCAGAAGCCGGATCTCGGAGCGTCGGATGAAGTCACGACGATCGAGGTGATCTTTGATCTTTTGTTTTTGATATTGGATCTTAATCTCTCATGAAAGCAGCCGCCTAAATATTCTTCCCTGTCGAAGAATATCAACTCTGGTGCACTCAAAGAGTCAAAATGAGTTGGAGAAAATGAACAGAAACTATGAACAGAAACTACTGAGAAAATTAACAATTTTCGCAAGAAGATCACGCTCTTTGTTTGGAAATCACAGAGACAGTAAATGAATTCTTTCGACTCCAGGTCCTCGTCACCCGCCCCATCACCTTCGAGTGCCCGATCAAGGACCCGATCGGCGTCGATCTATCCTGGACTAGGCATGAACTACCAGTTACAAGTGGACTGGAGAATGTACAGGTAAGACATCATGATTCAGCCTTATGGAATAGTGTGGAGCGAACTTGCTAGAATGAAGACGTGAAACTGATCGGTTAGGTATAACCTTGTTGGTAAGGCGAGCAGGAAACCCAATTATTCTTTGCTCGCCGATACGAAGAGTTGTGAAAGAGTAGTATGAGCTGCCAGTTACGATTGAATATATTATCATTCCCCGCATCTCAGCTCCTGGCGGGCGGTCGTCACCTGCACATCCCCGCCGCGAGAGTGGAGGACGAGGGAACATTCGAGTGTCTGGCTAGGAACGAAGCGGGAGAGGCGAAGAAGACGTACAAGATGGTCGTTTTAGGTGCGAGTTTGGAAACTTTTTCTGTGCTTTTTGACACAGGGTCTCTCTCGACGACTGCTTTGTTTGAGAAGTTACGCGGGAATGAGTGAGATTGAATACTCTATTGAGAATGGCTGGGCCAAAAAGGACAGAAGTGCCCGATTTGAGCCCATATGATCGTTTTAAAGGATGCAGGCGTAAACAAACTAGAGTTGGGGTAGGATGAGAGTGTCTGGCGAGAAATGAGGCGGGAGAAGCGAAGAAGACTTATAAGATGGTCGTTTTAGGTGCGAGTTTGGGATTTTTTTCGTTTTTTGGTCCGGGGTCTCTCTCGACGACTGCTTTGTTTGAGGAGTTACGCGGGGAATGAGTGAGATAGAATACTCTATTGAGAATGGCTAGGCCTAAAAGTTCAGAAGTACCCGATTTCGAGCCCATATGATCGTTTGAAAAGTTTGGAGGTGTATAACAAACTAGAGTTGGGGTAGGATGTGAGTGTCTGGCTAGGAATGAGGCGGGAGAGGCGAAGAAGACATACAAGATGGTTGTGCTCGGTTAGTTTACAGCAACGAAAGAGAAAGACTTGCTACAAAAAACGGAATGTGGAAATTAATTATTGTTGCTCATCTAAGAAGCCAAGACAAGATCGACTCATTGCGCACAACCAGCAGTTAGATTAACTGTGAAACCTAATCCGAATCATTTCACCCTACTCTTCGACCGGCATCGGAACTTTTTCAAAACTTGGGTTTTTGATTCATACTGTTCATAATTGATTCAGTCCCACCCACCATCATCAACCCCGGCGGCGAGTACACTGTCATCGAGAACAATTCTCTCGTGCTGCCCTGCGAAGTCGAGGGTTCGCCCAATCCGACCATCACCTGGAGCAAGGTTGGTCTTTGATCTTTGAGTTCAACAACAACAACAACAACATCAATTACAATAACATCATCGGATACGGGATCAAATTGAAGTTCCAAGCGGCTGGCCACTTTAGAAGTGGAAATTGAGCGCTGGTGGTTCATTTCTCCCACAATCCAAGCGTTTGAGTGAGAGAGTAGAGAAACCAAGCCATATGGATTTTGATCCGGTAACCCTAATCATTACATTCCAGGACGGAAGCCCTGCAGACTCCCTGCAGTCAGTCACAGTCCTCTCTAACGGACAGCACTTCAAGATCTCGCATGCGGATTTGGGCCACAAGGTATCTTCCTCTCTTTCAAATTTCTTCTGTGATATTTCAGAAGCCACGGAAGAAGCTCGTAGTAATCGTAGTAGGGCAAGCTTATCGGGCAAAAGAAATTGAGAAAATATGCAAAATATTGCAAAAACCACTGCAGGGTTCCTACTCGTGCCACGTATCTAACAAGGTCGGCAATGCGGAGATCTCGTTTGATGTCGATGTCATTAGTAAGTGTTAATTAATTAGTTAATTAATTAACTAAAATCCGATTTCGTATTATTTGTTTTGTTCTTCAATCAATGTCTCACCCTAATTGACTCTCTATGGTTTCTCAGCGCTTTATGATAGTTCTGAAACATAGCGAAACTGGAAGATCGATATTTAAAAGACGTAAAACTAATGAAAAAATCTCAGCCCGCCCGACGGTCGCGCAGGGCATCAAGGAGACGATTGAGGTGAGCTCTTCTGCAATTTGATCTTTGCCAAAGCTGCTCAAAGCTGTAGTCTCCATCGTTCCTTTTCTCTTTCTGCGGCAGCTGCATCATTCCAAACTGCGGTCTCAAACAATGCATAGATCACACATTGCTCTCCAAACGGGAGAAAAAATGAGAAAATCGGAAGAAAACTAATGTTCTGCAGGTCATCCAATCCGAAACGGCCCTATTCAAGTGCCCAGTGGCGGACAGGAACTTCAAGGAGATCGACTGGTAACAATCTTTCAATGTTCTGTGTCTTGCACGCTGATTTTTCACATTGTTTCATAAAGAATACCATTATTTCTAGCAACTACTAGACAACTAGGACTGAACTGGCCTTTAAATATAGTCACTGGCCTAGCAGTGGGCTCCCGCAGGACGCAAGTGCCTTGAGTACGGGGATACCTTTACCTTTACTAGGCAACCACAAACCACCTCTCGGCAGGAAACGATCCTCCAAGTGGTTGAGGTTATGGTTGCCCCTGGTTGGAAGAGTCCGGAGGTTGCATCTCCCATGAATTATATCCTAGGCTCTACGACTCCAAGCCTCTCGAGATGACCTCCGGTCGGTACACGCTCAGTCAGGAAGGAAGGAAGCTGCATGTGCAGAAGTGAGTGAATGCCTTCAGCAGCTTCGGGTAGTAGACATCACTGCTACAATTAGAAAGAACAGAATTGATAGATGTAGTGGGAATAGTGATCAAAGTATTAGACGCTCAGTCAAGAAGGAAGGAAGCTGCATGTGCAGAAGTGAGTGAATGCATTTTCGACCTAACTGTCTACAGTTAAAATTGGACTCAGGCCATCAATATCATCTTAGACTTAGGTGCAAGCACTAGAGTTAGACAGAGCTAGGCATTAGACGCTCAGTCAGGAGGGAAGGAAGCTGCATGTGCAGAAGTGAGTACAACATTTTCGACCTAACTGTCTAAAATTTAAGCTCGCCCGAACGCCTCCAACAGCTTTGAGTTATACTCATGTAGGCATGATAAAGTGTACTACGATTATGCAGAATAGAAGCAGGGTAGAACGTTGCATGTGCAAAAGTCAGTGAATTTACCTAACAGCTTTGAGTTGTATTGTGTTTCGATTATCCATTGTGGCTGCAGGAAAAAAGAATCATGTGCAGTAGTAAGATTTTGTTCGAACAGAACCGCAGAATGAATCGAATTGTAAAGATTCGTTCTGGCTTGTATCAGATGCGAAACATAATTGAACTGTGTGGCGTTGAACGTTTCTTTCAAAGAAACACATCTTTGAATACTGAAGGTGTATTTGATCGATAGTGAAGGAGTTTCCAGGGCGGAAAGTTGCATGTATACAGTAGTAAGATTTTGTTCGACCAGCAGCACAGAATGAATCAAATTGTGAAGATTTGTGCTGGCCTCATACCACATGAGAAGCTTACCTGAAATTTCAAAATTTCTTTGAAAGATGAGCTATGCATTTCCAGCTCAACGCTCCGAGATGAGGGTGCCTACTCGTGTCGAGTGAAGAACGACGCGGGAGTGACTTCGGTGAGATTATAATATCATAATTATTTGAATAAAACACTTTAAAATACTTCCGTGATAACCAGTGATACTTTCAATGATCATTGCACATTTCCATGCAGTTTTTGAGCATCGATTCAAGAGATTGAAATAGTTAAAGTTTTGTAAAACAATAATTAATTCTCAGGTCAACTACAAACTGGTCGTGCTGGTCCCGCCCGAGATCGTCATGCTGGACAAGGATAAGAATCGGTGAGTAGCCTTATCCCTCTTATGGCTCCTGCAAACACAATTCGCTCCGCGCTCCATAGACAGTTCTAGCAGTAGGCCCCACCGACCATTGTCGTACGACTGTAAAATCGCTTGACGTGGCAGCACCTTTGCCATTACTTTCTGTTGAAAAGGACAGAATTATTGAAAGGGAAAACTGATGTGTTCGTGATCGCCCAGAAACTTTAATTTTGCATCTTCCAGATCCGTCAAGGAGAACTCCACAGTGACCCTGTCTTGCCCTGCCACCGGCAAGCCCGAGCCGGAGATTACCTGGTTGAAGGTAAGTTACGGCTACTACAATCCGGAAATTTTTTATCGGAATTTTGTTACGAAAAGCGTTAAAACGCTAAACAACTTCTAGTAAAAAGTACTGCCATCAACGTCCTCTCTCCATTCGTATTTATACAACTGAAAATTGCATGTCAATTTGCACGCCTTGATAGAGCCTATTGTAAGTGATTTCTAAAATCTGAGGAAATGATGGAAAGATCAAAGATTAAAGTTCCATTTCTCAGGACGGCGAAACCCTCACTGAGGAGAACATCGAATCGATTATCTCCACAGCGTCTATTAGAGGCAACGAGATCAAGATCGCGAGAATTGGAGTATGTTTTACTTATTTCGTATCAATTCTGTAAAAACTATCCGCACAAACAATCGTTGCAAGTGCTGACTTTAGTTGTCAGTCAGACTAATGAAAACGCAAAATGCATATTTTTTCCAGTCCAAGGACGCGGGTCGTTTCACGTGCGAGGCCAAGAACAAGGCCGGCAGTGCAGAGCAGGATGTGATTATCACTGTCTCAAGTGAGTTTGTTCTGCAAAAAGTAGTACGTATGCCGATCTTTACCGAGACAACTAGGGAGACACATAAAAAATAGGAAAACCTGAGAAAAGGTGAGAAAAGAACAAGGCGGGAAGTGCGGAACAGGATGTGATTATCACTGTGTCGAGTGAGTTTATGTCTTGGGGTAACAACCAGTCACACAGCATTTGCCCCAACGGGAGAAAGCGAATGTGTATGGGGTAGGGTATTAGATGGTAGGAATGAGAGAGTGACGAGAAAAGGGCAAGGCAGGCGGTGCGGAGCAGGATGCTATCATTACTGTGTCCAGTGAGTTTTCTTGGGGTAACACCGCATTTGCCCCAACGGGAGGAAGCGGATGTGTATGGGGCAGGGTATTAGATGAAGATGATGGGGATGAGAAAGCACTGAAAAGAGCAATGTGGGAAGCGCAGAGCAGGATGTGATCATTACTGTTTCGAGTGAATATCGATATGTCTCTTACCCACTCAGTCTATTCATTGCAGAATCGCGTGCTAAACTCTGGTTTTTCATTGATTGAGGTGTTTGGAAAGTTATGAATTGAAAAATATACCAATTCCAGCCTTCCCCCGCATCGAGCGCACCGGCATCCCATCGGAAGTGGCTGAAGTGGCCGATAGGACTGTCACACTTGCGTGTCCTGTTTATGGTATGTATAATTTTTTTTCTCATTCTCGTGAATCTCATTTTCGGGTAAAGTGTTAGAGGAATAAAAAGAAGCCTGCCCGGTTTATGGTGAATTTTACCTTTGAACTACTATCCTTTATCTATCTGTAGGTTTACGAAAATTGCTCGTTTACGAAAATTCAAGACTCTCATAAAAGGATCGTTCTTTTCCAACTCCTATCAACATTGCATTGCCCGATTTGTTTCGGTCAACTTGATCAGTTGGATATGAAACACACATGGAATAGACAACATAAGTAAAAGGGGAACTGCCCTATGCAAGGGTCATATTTTATGAGGTTCTAACTTTTAGGAAAGCCCCAGCCCTCCGTCACCTGGCTCAAATTTGATCATTTTAGCTGCACCAGTTGTAGAAATTCCTACCATATAGCGCGTTCTATGACGGAGTCCTTATGGATTCACCGTGCACTTAGTTTCACTGAGAATCTACACTTTCTATCACTCAGGCAAGCCCCAACCGTCCGTCACCTGGCTCAAGTCTGGCCGTCCCCTCGACGGTGATGAACAACACGTCAAGACCTCGGCCAATGGACAGAAACTGTACCTACTGAAACTGAGCAAGGAGGACGCGGGAAGGTCAGTGCTTCAGTTTGTTAGGACTCGGGTTCTGCAATGTTAATCGTAATGGACACGAAATATGATAGTATGCCGCTGAAACTATTCATAAGAAGAGCAAAAAAAATAGCTGAGCTGGCCTCGGCCAATGGCCAGAAACTGTACCTGCTCAAGTTGAGCAAAGAGGATGCTGCCAGGTCAGTGATTAGTTCGAGAAAACTCGGTGTATTCAATAGTTATCGTCGAGACGCGAAACTTGACTATTTGCTGCACATAATATTCATAAGCACCGCGAAAGAAAATTCAACGAGCTGATTTCTTGGCGTGTTGTTCATTCTCTCGATGGAGATAAGCAGCACGTCAAGACATCGGCCAATGGACAGAAACTGTACCTGCTGAAGTTGAGCAAGGAGGATGCGGGAAGGTTCGTGGGACCTCTTCGGGTTCTCATGATTACCGTAGTCTTCTTTTTATAAACGAGAAGCAGTAAATTGTACCTGCTCAAGTTGAGCAAGGAGGATGCTGGCAGGTATTCAATTCAATTCAATTTTTATTCCGTTTGGGAGCATGGCATCAGGAGAGATCGATATGGTGTGTGGGCAAGGAAACGGAGGTCCGTCGACACTGTCGAATCAGTGGGATGGGGGAGGGGGTGTCTGTATTGCAGTTTGAGGTCTTCAAACTCATCGCAACAGTTAGGAAAAGCGATTGCATTTCAGTTATGTTTCATGCTTTTCGTAAAGCGAGCAGAAACCTATGTTTGCAGTGGTTGCCTGCAATCGAGTCAAACAAAGAATAATCCGTATTGACATTCCAGCTACACCTGCGTTGCCAAGAATGCCGCTGGCGAGAGCAAGCGCGATTTCTCTGTGAAGCTACTCGGTTAGTTACTTTATCCACAAACAATAATATTCCATACTGTTAGTTCAATATGAAATATTATTGTTATTGTTTTCATTTGATGTTCTGTTCATTGTTATTGTTGTTGTTATGGTGATTGTTTCGCAGAACCGCCCTCATTCTCCGGCCCGAACCTCGTGAGACAGCAGCGCGTGAACGCAGGAAAGCCGACGATCCTGACCTGCCCTGCTACTGGCTCGCCTCTTCCTACCATCACGTGGTAAGCTCCTGTAAAGAACAGGGCTACTACTTCTACTTCTGAATCTTCTGAATCTTCTGAGTCGTATGTGGGCATTCATACGAAACAGAGACAGTAGGGCAAGGATAGAAAATGACGATTCTCACTTGCCCGGCGACCGGATCGCCTCTTCCTACCATCACGTGGTATGTTGCTATAGCATTCATGCGCGATATCCACATTAGTGCGACTGAAGCGCTGGGAATGCACTTTGTTTGAAATTAGTCATGTAAATGCAATTGATTCTGACCTGCCCTATCATCACTTGGTGAGATAGCTCGAAGAGCACGGTAGATAAATATTGCATCAGCACATGTTTTGATGATTTCATGAGATAGTATTGCAATAATGGGGCGATAGAAAGTCGACGATCCTGACGTGCCCGGCGACCGGATCCCCGCTGCCGACGATTACTTGGTACGGCGGTTTGGGCTAATCACGCTTTGTAGATGAAATTGAATTATACTTGTGGTTGTGGTCCATTTTATCAGTACTTGGCATAGTTTTTGCACTTGGAATTGATTTAGTTCATAGAAGAGGACTAGTTAATGTATTCTTCCAGGCTGCGCGACGGTCAGACCATCACTGCTTCGCCCCGGCACATCTTCACTGATGGTGGAAGGCAGTTGACGATTGGCGACACACAGAAGGCTGATCAGGCGAGGTACTGTAGCTCAGTTTCCGATTCACTTGTTACCGTATCATGGCTGTGGGTACGGTGGGCAGGCTTCGCACGCTGCATTAGTTTGTGTGACATTAGAAGGGCATTGAGCTAATAGTCCTAGCAACAGAACGATTTTGTTTCAGATACACCTGCATTGCCACCAATTCCGTCGGATCTGATGACCTGGAAACGACTCTGGAAGTGATCAGTGAGTTGATTCGGAATCCGAAAACGACAATTGCGTAATTCTTTTGGGATTGGTTTATATTTTCGGGTTGACTCTCACGCGCATTGATGCAAGAGTGAGCAACAGGCTTAATTAGAACACCTGGAACTTATCATTCTGCCGATTAGAGTTTGTAATATGGGGCGGGTAATTCGGACCCGGTAGGGTAGGAGTGAAGAATCAGAGTTACCCGGGATAATTGAGAATGAGAATCTAGTTGGAATTTGCGCTATCCCGGGGAATTCACTCTATTCACGGGTACCCGATGTCCCGGGTAGCGTTGCATTTCAAACTCTACTGCCGTCGATGGAAGGTGTGCTTCTGAATGCACAGAGTGGAATTAAAGATCAGTTATAAACTGGAGGCTAACGATCAATTCTGACTTAGAGATCAAAGATCAACTCTAATATAATTCGATGTTAAATCAGAAGTTAAATAATTAAAACAATAATAATCAAATCAATTCCAGACATTCCCACCATCGTCGGGCCTCCGCACGAGAAGCAGGAGGTGGTAGTCAACGATGGAATCGATCTCGTCTGCGAGGTAATATCTTTGATCTTTGGTCTTTGATCTCTCGGAACTTTGATTCCTTGCAATCTTCCTTGGTAGCTGAACGACACCGAAAATCTAAGAAGCTGTTTGCCATAGCCAATCAATAATCAGGAATGAAGAATCAATCAATAATCAATCGATAATCAATAAATCTTTCTGTAGGTCACCGACACCGAAGCCCAGACCGAGGTTGAGTGGCAGAGAGACGGAGAAACGATCACGCCCGAGACGCTTAGAGGCGATGCCTATCTGCAGGTTTGATCTTTGATCTTTGTCACCCATAACTGGTACAGCCCTTCAGGATCGTAGTTTTGTAGTTTGATGTTTGATCTGTGATCAATTAATTGATCTTTGATCTTTCTCACAGAAACGCAGTCCTTCAGGATTATAATTAGGAGATTGTAGTCTGTAGTTTGATCTTTGATCTCTGTAGTTTGATCTTTGATCTTTCTCAAATGTGTAGTTCAAGATCGAGACGATCGTTGGCGATCCGCAGGTTTGATCTTTGATTTCTCTTATGTAATGACAATAAATTTTAGCCATCAGGTTTATTTAATATTTTCTGCTTGCTCAAGTCTCTAGAATGTACAGCACAGTTTTGACTCGCGAATAGGGTTTCCCCTTTTGGGTCATTCCGCCTATTCAGGTAGAATGACGCGGTCATTTTACCTGATCAGGTATTCAAATTCAACTCGACCTGTCAGGTCAATCTCGGCTGTTCTGAGCGGCGATCTGCCAGGTCATTCTAGGTTCGCATTCACCCATTTTGCGGTTTCTCGTCCGATTTTCCCCTGCGCGCTGGCAGTGAAACACTCGTCATCACTAAGATTGGTAGAAGGGAAAGAACTTCCAACTCTTGGTTACCCCGCGAAACATATCCCCTTTATCCATTCTCTCACCTCTGAACGAGTGAGATCGGCCGACTCACCACTCTTCCAACGAGAGAAGGGGAGGAATGGGCGCCTAGGCGCCCAAAATCAATTATCCCTCTCTCGTCTCCAGGTCAATCAGGCTTTATTAATTTCTTTGTCTGAGAGATAACTGACTTTCAGGCGCCTAGGCGCCACCCAAAAGGGAAAACCCTACTCGCGAATACTACAGTAGCTGAACTATGCTCATTGATCAATCTCTGTAGTTGGATGTCTGAGTAGTCACACGCTAGATCTTTCTAATATTTTCTGCTTGCTCTCTAGTCTCTGTAGAGTGTAGTAATTCGCTTGAACTCGCGAACGCTCGTAGCTTGATCTTTGATCTTTCTAGTTTGATCTCTGAACTTCCCTTCCAGATCCCCCACTCCGGCCGCCGACTGCACATCCTCTCAGCTCGTCCTGAGGATGCTGGAAGGTTTGAACTTTGATCTTTGTGGTTTGTAGTCTGATCTTTGATCCTTCTGACTATTCGTAGTTTAATCTTTGATCTTTAATCTCAGATCTTCTCAGATACTCGTGCATCGTGCGCAACCCGGCAGGAGAATCGAGAAAGACCTTCGACCTGCGAGTGTTGGGTGAGTTTTTTTCGAAATTACGCTTGCTCTTTTTTCTGAAGAGTAAATGAACCCTGTTTTGCCTATTAGAGCATTGTGCAAAATGGAAACTCCCGAACGACCGCTGATAGGGGTCTTCTGCGCGAGAGCCGAATGAAAAAGTACTAATATTCACTTAGTTACTTATTTTTCTGCCTGATTTCACGCCAATCCAATGCGACTCGAACATTGCATCGAACTCGAAGGCTTTTTGAAGTACTTCCATTCTCTCTCTCTTCCCTCTCATTCCTCTCCTCTCACTATCTGCCCTCCGTAGGTGAGGGTGAGGTCAGAAGTTGCGTATGTTTCACAGAATCAGTAAAACGCTTCGGGTCATGACAGTGCAATTCGTCGGTGGTGTGCAGAGAGATCACAAACATATAAACATTCAATATCTTACAGAACCCCCGCGCATCGACGAGTCTCTCTCCGCCCCCTCACTGATCACGGCGATCCCTGGAGATACGATCACGATCGATTGCGAGGTCGCCGGAAATCCACCGCCTACGGTACGTGACTACCGTATGCCGATGCTATCGAGGACTGACATATATCACGAAAACCCCTAGAAAAGAGCGGATGCATCACATTTCTGGTTCATTTCGGTGGAGATTCCCATCTCCTTTTCCCATAAATATCTGCCCCTCTCTCTCTTCTTCGTGGGAAATGGAGTGCGGAAAGAGGGTGTATAGCCGGAAATCTGCAGAGAATGAGAAGAAAGATTTATCGGGAGACCTTAGGCCTACTTTCGTGAAAGATTCGAAAATATTGGAAATACATGGAAAAATCACAATCAAATTTGAAGAATGAGGCGGTAGGGCAGTAGCCGAGGCGGTAGTTTGGCATGGAAAGGGGTTCCCTAGGATCGGTAAGGCATACATAAAACACAGTTTGACAGCGAGAAATAAGTCAGTTGTCGATTGGCACGGGGCAGGGAATTGATAAACACAGTAGGAGAACTCGTTACGGTAACCCGGAAGGAGTGGGCGGGGCTTAGCATTATCGATTTTGCAGATCACGTGGAAGCTCAACAATGAACCGATTGGGGAAAGTGAGGATATTGCGTTCTCGCCCGGCAATCGATCGCTTTATGTCAAGGCAGCAAGGGATGTGGACGCCGGAAGGTAAGTTGTTTTTGATCTTTGATCTTTGACCTCTGATCTCTGACCTCTGCCCTTCCCAGGTACACCTGCGAGGCCGCTAACGAAGCCGGCTCGGTGCACAAGGACTTCGTGGTGCGCCTCACCGGTAAGGACGACGTTTAGGAAATGACATAACGAAGCGCACGCAATGAGGAATGAGCTGAGAGTGGGCGACCCGTGGTGTGGCGTTGTGTGGTGCGAGGGCGACGTTTCTGAAAAGGCGGATACGGTAATTTCAGGACCGCCGGTGCTTGATCAGGGCATGGAGCTACTGGACATGAGCGTGGGCGATACCATGACCCTGACCTGCCTGGTCACGGCTGGATCTGGTGAGCATATTGATTTTTGTTGTTGGTGATCGGGTTACGGAAGCTTGGGGTTACGGTAGGATACGGTAATCGATTTCAGGCAATCTCTCAGTCAGCTGGGAGGTGAACGGCAAACCGGTCGGCAATGGCAGTGTTTCGTCTACGGTTGAGGTGTGTTTCAGAGAATTGATTGATTTTTTTTGTCCGTTCCTCGATCTTATTCTCTCTTTGGAGCTTCTTCTAAAAAAAATAAGCAAAACCTCACGTGACGATTTCAAAAGCATGGTCGCTAAAAACTAGTGGTTCTGAATTCGCATGCATCGATACAGTATTTAGCGTCAGTACATAGAGCGCAGACGGTTCGAAAACCGTACTTCCACTGTGTGATTCCTGATTCCGTACCCAGACTACTGCATCACCCTACAGAATCTCTACCGTATCCTTTATACGCCCTGATTGACAGGTGGCCGATCGCCGCATCAAGATCTCGGACGCCCGCCTATCGGATTCTGACCAATATTGCGCGTTGATAAATCTGGATTTCATAGGGCGCGAATACCTAGATACCCTGAGTTCTCCCTGATACTGAACCCAATCCAATCCTACCAGCGTACAGTATACCCTACCGTACTCAGGTCACCGATCGCCGCATCAAGATCTCGGACGCCCGCCTATCGGATTCGGGTCGATATGTGTGCATTGCGCATAACGAGGCTGGCGAAGCAAGGAAGACATTCGACCTGTCGGTGCTTGGTAAGATTTTCTCTTTTTTCTCCATAAAAGCAGAAAAAATGCGTTTCGGAAGAACCCAGATGTAGGCTATTGAGAAATTGGTAAAGAATGAAGCGGGTGAAGCAAGGAAGACGTTTGACCTCTCTGTTTTGGGTTAGTTTGTTCCTCAATTTCTGCTATTCCTAACCGATTTCATTATAAGTACTGAAGAACCAAACACATCTTGGAAATTAGCCAAAAAATGAGGCTGGTGAAACAAGGAAGACCTTCGACTTGTCGAATCTTTGTGAGTTCCCAGAACATCATTTCGTCTAATGAAGTACATTGCTCTCAAAATCGATAGCGAGGCATACAGTACCCCGATCGGCTTCTACCGTACTCCTTCCGAATCGCAAACTGACTCCTCAGAACCACCCCGTTTCCTCGACCTCGCCAACCTCAAGCCGTCCATCATCGTTGGCCGACCTCTGGTGCTGGACTGCAGCGTGACCGGCACTCCCAAACCGACAGTGTCCTGGACCAAGGTACCGTACCCCTACCGTAACTCCCCCCCCTACAGTAACCCAAGACTCTGCATCCAATACCGTACCCTAACCTTGGTTGATGAATCGCAAACTAACTCACAGTGTGCTATCGCCAGAGGCAGCAAACCCCCCAAAGTCGTGAAAGAATTTTAACAGCAAATCAATACCTCACCCGGATTGAAAGAGTGCAAACTAACTCACACTGTGCTATCGTCCGAGGTAGGTCATCAGTACGGTAATCAGGGTTGCAAAAATCGATAATCCGGACCCCGAGCAGACGCCGAATCGATTGCACGTCTTGCCTCCGGCACACTCCAACCCGACGCGCCAGATTGGCCTGCGAATTTTAATTGAATATTTGAATAAAATGCTAATTAGCTAATTAGGGTAATTAACGAACCGATGAGCGCTTGTCATCACTTTGTAGTTGCGGAAAGCATTGCGACAACGGCGATTCGCAGGTTTCTGGAATACAGTAGGATAAATTGATGCTACCGTAGTCCTGCCCTATCGTGAACTGATTGTTTTTTTTACGTGGACTGGATACGATCAACACAACGTTTCACCTCTCCCCTTGAATGCACGCTGAAACATATCCCGAGAGCACAAAGAAACCTCCCATTCACATTCGCTCACTCAAATTGCTGTTCTTACTTTTCTATCGATAACTGACTTTCCAAAAGCTACCGTACCAGATTGAAATCGTAGCAGCACAGTTGGCAGCGGTCCTCGGAAGCAAAGCCAGTGTCAGGATCGATTGAAGCGCACTCGCAAACCTACAATAGGACGATTAGCGGCTACAGTACCTTCCACCTATCGCCAACTGACTGCAATACCGTACCATGAGATGCGGAGCGAAGCGGGCGCACGGATTCTCGCACTGGTCCTCGGTGCAAATCTTCTCCATCCTGAGATTATTCGAATTTGAATTTCGCGCCCAATTTTCTCTCAAATTAAGTTCCCTCTTGAAAATGACCTCTTTTTTGAAAACGTTTGGCGCCAATTCAAAACAGATTTAGCTGCACGAACCGGCACCCTTGCACATCTGCGACCATTTCTCTTGCTCTCTCAATTTCGCACACTCTCTCGCCAGGCCAGGCCGAACGTAGAAACAGAGAGGGATGGGCTCGAGGGGTCGAGATTGATGGGCCTTGGAGCCCAGGAGGGACTCTCTCCATTCCGCATGCTCTCTCGCCTGCTAGACAGAGCGAGAGAGCAGGGGAAACTGAGAGAGCAGGGTGAGTGAACGTTGCAATTCTCTCCAGGGACTGGTGTTGTGCGCATTCTAGTAGAGCGGACTGAGGGTCAGTCTATTTAGCGGCCAGAACCAGTTTGAAGAGACGACAAATCCATCAAAATCTAGCAGCATGCATGATTGATTCACTCCGATCAGACTCTCTCAAATTCACACGCTCTCTCGTCCGTTAGACTCACATTATGCCATCAACAATGAGTCTAGCGTGATGGATTAACTCCTAGCGCCTTGGCAAACTTTGAAATTGTTGACTGCAAATGAGGTGATTGATGCGAGTTTATAGGTGAACAACAAAATCGAGATCCCTTTGATTTTCTGATTCCCCTATCCCTATCAATGTTTCCCTCCTGACTTTCGCTCAAGTGAAAGAAGAGGAAGACTGACTTCGCACTAATTTATTGCTCGAGTGACTCGGGAGGGAGGAAGTTTAGTTGTCTGCCTCTCTCCATTACACAAAGTCTCTCGCGCTGTCGGACAGACGAGTGATGATGGGAAATGGAGAGCGCAGAGGCGGTTAGACAATGAAAAGTCGTTAGTTTCATTTCGACTCATCTCTCTCCGGGGAATAAGAAAGGACGAGTGGGGGAGAAAGACTAGAGAGTTATGCACCCGAACTTTGCTAGACACGCTTCTTGCGGACATGGATGCTAGTCAAGTCAATCTCTAAAGAACTAAAAAAACGTTATCTGTAAGAACTCAGTGAATGCGGCATTGAAGTTTACAAGCATGCCAAATTCACCGCTTGAAGCAACTCTTTTTAATAGAGCAGAGCGATGACAGCTTTTCAAACTGACTCACTGGAAATAAAGCACCATCATCCATCGTCTACCGTACCCTGCCCGAATCGCAAACTGACTTCCGGTCGCAGAAGCTGCCCGGCTGCTTGTTGTGGCACACCGAGTTGCTGCACTTGCCGCCGAGGCAGAGCCGGTTCGGGTCGGCGTCGTCGCATGGGAGACCTGAAAATAAGTTCAAATTTGAATTCCCGCGCAAAAATTGACAAAATGAGAGTCCCTATTGAAAAGGATCGAGTTTTGGATTTATTGTCCGGCCAACCACAGCAGATTGGTTATCGCTGCGCGAGCTCCTAATAAGCACAGTTTGACGCATATCGAATGAACGAGTTATGGAACATATGTCTCCTCTATCTATCTCTCTCTCTATAGGAAAGTTCAAAATGGCACAAAATGAAACAAAATGAACCCCAGAACCGTCTAGGTAAGAGAAGGGTCTAAATGTATGAATCGCAATGAAATCGCTCTCACCCTCCAACTCCTGTCCATTGGTGCGACACCGCGTGCACGCCTCGCGCTCCCACCGTTCGCCGTTCGATCTGAAATTCGAAATTCATTTATAATTTAAATATGTCTTCATTCACTACTTCCGTAGCATTCCCTGAGCCTACTGCGAGATTCCCTAGAAATTATCATCCTGTTCCTAGGCACTTCTGTTCAGGTTAATTTGAGTCAATTTGACTGGCCTGTCTCAGCACTTCAGTAGTGTTCCCTTCCCTATCTTTGAGATTCCCTCCGAATTTTCACTCCCTTTCGATGTCTCCCGAGAGAGGCGCAATGACAAATGGCCGATCGTTCTCCTCTCTCCAGTCGTGTCACCAACAGGTGTCGAGATGTGTCGAGATTCATTTCTCCCCCTTTTATCCTCTCGAGATTAGTAGTCTCGCCCCAGCACGATGGAAAAAGTGATGACAAATTGTGTTCGATCATCTGATTTTGAGCTAATCAGTCAAACACAGTAGGAATATCCATAGTCAAACGCTAGCTACCTTGGGAAAGAGATGTCCGATCATCGGGAATGAAAATGAAGCATGTATTGCGTGAAACTGCTTATTTCCGGCTCAAACGCACCCCAAAACTCTTCTCCTTTCGGATTTTCCGTCGACAAAACGCGACGCATACATAGTTCCGGCAATTATAGCGCTTGAATGCGCGGCTTTGTCAGCTAAGGGCCCTCGATAATTGAATAAGCGCAGTGTCGGGTAGAGGGAGAGGAGGGACGTTTCTGAATCATAGGGGAGGGAAGTGAGGAGGGCGAGAAATGAGGAACTTGAGATAAAATACCGCTGTAAAGCAATTTGGAAGACCATTCAAACGAGTTCTTTGTGATTATTCAACTAGATTCTACAGTGATTTATGAACAGCGCCAAGTTTATGGTCAAGATTTTGAGACATGCGATTTCGCCTCAAAATTCCGAGAATCAGAGAGACAAATACTGAAATATTCAGAGAAAATGCACTGTTGAGGCAGAGAGAGATGGAGAAAGGAGAAGAAAAGATGCGCATTAATGGGTAGAGGAGACGTCAGTAAGGGAAAGAGGAATGAACCACGTTCGGCGGTGCATTTTCGAAAAGATGGGCACTATTCCCATTCAGTCAACCTAAGATCGGGCCTCTGTTGTTTGTACTGTAACGCGCAGGACTTTTGACGATAAATGGACTCATTAATATCGATCGTGAAGCAGTCGCAGCGCCAAAGGGAAGATGTACTGTAGTACAGGAGCATGCATTGAATACGACAATTGGATCAATACGATGCAATTCGTATCAAGACTGACAGCATTGCACTGTAGTTCACTTCGTCCGACGATAAATGGATCACAAAAGCAAGAATGGAAGTGCACTCTGTCAAACGGTGCTTGCAGTTAGCGCACAATGCATTTCCGTGGCGCTATGCGACAACAGGCGTGGGCCAATTGAATCTCCGGCACTTCTGTACTTTTGTTCCTCATTCATCGCCTCACTTGTCACTCAGAACGGTCATAGTGGGAGACCCGGGCCAAAAAGAACAGGAGTTCCGAATCACCTAGACTGTAACGCACTTCAACGCGATTTGGAAAATGATTGAGTTTCAACGAGATCGCATTTAGAATGAAGTTTCATGTGAGATCAGTAGTGTGTACTCATTGAGTTCCAAAAAAATCAACAATCGATCAACTCACCGTAATATTCCATGTTGATGGGCCGGAGCGCACTGGTGATGCGCATTTCCGCAACAGAGATAGCAGTAGTTGTCCTGCGATACGGTAGGTTATAACGAACAGACTATGGAATACGGTAGATAGACTATCGCCAACTGATTTACCTCCTCCACATCACAGTCACACGGCTGCATGCCGCGCAGAGAGCAGGCCGAAACGCATCTGTAATTAGGTTAATTAATTTATGTTATTTTGCAATTCGTGCATTCCCTCTGTAAAGTGGCCAAGAATCGAAAGCTCAGTTTATTATTTATTTCCCATCGTATTTTGGCTCGTTACTGCAGTCACTGTAGTGGTCACTCAAGCCCTCTTCTCAAGATTCGTCTAGATGCCGTTCCATCTAACCAACGTCGCGCTTTTGAGGCAGTAAACTTTAGAAGTTTCGAAGCTTATTCGCCTTGAAAGACTCCTGGTTGAGAAACCGCCAGGAAACGGCGAAATTTCCGGTCGCGTGGGGGTCAAAGAGTTGTTTTAGTCCAAGGAAGATCACTTGTTTCAGCATCTAAGGCGCTTACACATTTAGAGAAGTCAGGGGCGAGATAGTGTGCGAAGTTGAGAGAGCCCCAGAGAAACCGATAGACGAGAGAGCACGCGAAATTGAGAGAGCACATGCAATGTATATTCTCCACACACACGAGGATTAGAGCTGTCTCAGTCGGAGGTTAGAGACAAGGCGGAAGCGAGAGAGCAGCAGAGAAACAGACAGTGGCGAGAGAGTATGGGAAAGCGAGAGAGCAGCCCCAGGGAATCATGCCAGAAAAAGCAAGCGATCATCGCAGATAATGGAGCTGTTGTATCTTCCCCATTTCCAAATCGGCCCCAGGAGACGGAGGATTGGAGCGAAAAGACACGTTCTTAGCGCTAGAAACGACTCAAAATTTGAAAACTTCGCCAATATTTGATCTGGTTTGACTATGGCTTTCAGTGACCGTATTCTTTCTGTCGTCATTTCAAGACACAAATGCCTCTCTTAGGAGGGGAATGCCATGTTCTTTACGCTAAAAGCCTCTTATGATCGCCAATCGTATCGCTCACATTGCTCAATGTTCAGTTGAGTTACCAGGGGCGTGTCGAAGAAATCTGGGATAGAAACTCCCTGACCCTTCCTCCAAATGGCTGCATTGGCCCTTCCTCCCCTCCTTTCCCCCATTCTCCTTCCCTCCTTCCCGTCCGAAACGAGGAATGCTAATCGTATTGGACCGGAGGGAGCGACAGGAGGAAAGGGGCAAGGCACTATTTGACGGCTGTGCAGAAGAAAGGGCGGCTCTAACTGACGGCTCTGTCTAATTGACGGTTGCGACAAAGAACGGCTCTACTATTTTACGGCCTCACACCAATCCGAAATACTGCTTCTCCTCTCCCTTTCTCTGCAATCTCTCACTTCTCCATGATCACTCGCCTTCTTCTTTCATCTCTCTGACTGCTCGTGAAATGACTAATCGCGACGTGATTGAAGAGCCCTGCACGCTAGCTAGTACGAACGAGGCAAATTGGAGGGTGAAATTGCTTTTTTTGGTGGACAATCGCGACTAAAAATACATTTTTGGCAAAGAAATGATTCAGAAGACGTATTCAATTGAACAATGACAGCATTCGGTAGGATAGGTTAGTCGAATTTCGCGAAAAATTACTAGAACGCATTTTCCTGGTGAAAATGGCTCGTGCCAAATAAGCCTTCACCCCTCTCTCCCTCTAAGTTATGTGTTTGTTATTTGTGAGCAAAGTCGGTTTCCAGACGCAAATTCGCTCAACTGGAAAAGCGAATGCGTTTGTTCCTTTCCTTTCTCGGCCCAGCGTAAGTGCTGTTTCCATTAGAGTTCGAAATACGGTTCGCCGTCTCTTCATTTCGCATACTCTCTCGTCGCTCTGACCACACTCCATGAGTTCAGAGTGGCGCAATGGAAATCAGGAGTCTAACGGCCTGATCTTTTCAACGAAAGGGTTAGGGTTGAATACGGACAAACCATTGACAAAGTACCTTTCAATGATTTGCACTAGCCACATTCCTCCTCACTAGGTGGGAGTTTAGAAGTACTAAGTCGAGTAGCCTTCCTCCCCTTCCTCCTTCTTCCTTCCTCTCACCGCTCTCTAAGCTTACTCTGAGAGGGCAGGAAAGAAGGGAAAGGAGAAGAAGAAGAGAGGCCGTGGTTTATTCATCGCTTGTGGCCGCTCGTCGACTAGGAGTGTAGTGCTTTCGTCATTTTCCGTATTTTACTATTTTGCAGATTTGAAACCCGGCTCTTGCCAATTTGTGTAGTTCCTTGACTACGCATGGAAATGAACTCGGAAGTGCTTCCCTAGTGCATCAGACACTACTCCAATCCCCTTTTGCCAGTTTCAGGCACAGATTTTAGTGAGGAAAAGAGAGAGAAGCACACAGGGGAAAGTAGTAGCGAACGAATGCTCACAACAAAAAGTAGGGGAAGAGGGGGTGGAGAGGGGCGATGCACATGCCTCGGGCTATTTTGAACCGGGGGTTCGGCCTCGGGGTCTCAGGGTCCCAGGATCTCGCAGTAAGCACGTCTGACCTACCACAGACCAGCTTAATTGCGCGCTTGCATAATTGAGGGAAGAGCAAACATGGTGAGCTTGAAAATTGCACGTTTTAGAACCACTAAGACCACATTTTCTACTGTTTTCTGGTTTTTTTAACCGCTTTTAGTTGAAAAAAGAGTGACTTACGTTCCGTTCCGGCACACTTTCGCCTCCGATTCCGAGCAGACCTGAAATTCGTTAAATTTAAGTATATTTACTATTAATTTAGTCAGTTCGCGATCACTAAAATTGATGAAAAATAGCCGCAAACCTCCCCATCCACACACGATGCCTCGGCAGCCGGCAAATAGGTCAGGACCGTAATCAGGGCTACGGTAGCCCAGATGGAGCGTGCGTTCGGGCACGACCATAACGGGCGTCGCCGCCGCCTCCGCCTGTACTCTTTCGCACTGCTCATCGACTGCTGCTGAAATTCGAATTTGAATTCGCGCCACAATTTGACATAATTTAAAGTCTAGTCAAATTTTCGACAAGCCGAGAATTGCACGGAAATAGATACTTGAAGGGGAGGAGGACGGGCGGTGGTGTGGAGGAATGGAGAGAAGCGAGCATCAGCTGGGGAAGGGAGGGGAGAATGGGGGGAGGAGAGGGGGAAGGGCGGAGCCCCCCCCCTCCCTCACAATCCCCCCTTTTCCCCCCCCCCCCCCCCTTCAGAAAC